>VWYI01021669.1:57814-149945 GCA_013399455.1 Anthoscopus minutus
TGGAAGTAGTTTCTGCTTGGACTGCTGGCATGTGTCTGATGCTCCAGTGCTTTCTTTATGACTCACGGCCTCGAGTATTTCCACCTAAGGCTGAGGCTGTGCTTTGGACCTCCTCTGTGGAGAAGTCCGTGGCTACAAAGGGTGTGTGCCTGCAGCAGAGAAGCACTATCGCCCTGGAGTCAAGCAGGGAGAGGAAATGACTCAGTCATCAAAAGGCCCTCCTTCCTCAGGGAACTGTCCTTAATCAGAATTATCCCATTACAATAATACCATTTCAGAAGGACTGAGAACCAGAGCACTTGAGTAGCCATGTAAACTGCTTCCTGTATTTGCCAAACAAAACAACATTCAGCAATTAATAGAATTTAGCTAGTAGTGCTGCCATGATAAAACAACAATCCTGGCTGTTCATCCTGCAAAATATTTGGTGCAATCCCTCCCCCAGGAAAAGTCCTTTCCTTTTGGCTCTGTGATACCTGCCGCTCCAGGAGAGAATAAATACAAATAAACAGGATTTGTGGCATTTTGCTTGTCTGAAAATGTCATAGCTATGGAAATTGTTCTCATTACCCTTGCAAGAGCTACTGCAAAGCTTCCTCCTGGGATGCCCTGATTAGTCATTGCTTTAGTATTAAGCTGGAATACTTTGTGCTGCTTGCCAGAGATCCTGTGCAATCTCTACCTTTTGGTGCTTGATAATAGGCAGCTCCCGAAATTGGCAGTGGAGGCGCTGGAATGAAGTGATGGGTCCTTAAGAGCTCAGGGACCAGGAGCACTGCAGAGCCTCCACTCACCATAATTAACTCTGATTAGACACAGCCACAGCTGGGCAGCAGCTCAGCAACAAACGGCTCCTTTTATTCTCCTTGGGTCTGACAGGCGAGCAGCTCATGGTGTGACAAGAAAAGGCCACTTGTAACCATCAGTCACCGCTGCACCTGAGCATGTGGGGCCTCGAGGCCAACTTCTACTCAATCCCAGAAGGATTCAGCTGGGAATGGACCTTGAAGATCACCCAGTTCCAGGACAGGGACACCTCCCACTATCCCAGGTTGCTCCAAGCCGCTTCCAACCTGGCCGTGGACACTTCCAGGAAAGGGGCATCCACAGCTTCTCTGGGCAACCCGTGGCAGGGCCTCTCCACCCTCACAGGGAAGAATTTCTTCCCAATATCCAATTTAAACTCACCCTCTCTCATTCTAAAACCATTCCTCCTTCCATCACTCCATGCTTTTGCTCAAAGTCCCTCTCTGAAAAACATGAAGGAAAAGCATGCTTGTGTGAGTTAATTTGGATGTAGGAATTTTGAAATATGTAAAGAAATCACCACTGACGTGTGAAAAACCTACTGAGTGAAACATGAAAGCTGCTTATTTTTTTTTTCTGACAATGAAAAAACCAAAATTGAATATATCACTCAGTGACTGATTTGAAAAAGAAAAATTCAGGATGCCCAGTTACCCAGGGTGACTTCATCATGTGGACTTTACTCCTGAGAAAGAATTAGCTGAAAACTAAACAGGCTCAGCATGGGCATTTCCACATGCTTTGCTTTTTAAGCCTTTGAAAATGCACAAGGATTAGAATAAGGATAAAGCGGAAGAAGAGAACGTGGGCTCTTTGCTTTTCTTGGAAATGTGGGCTGTGAACTTAGCATCTGCCTCTACTAGCTTCTGTTTATTGGGAATGATAAAGACTGAACACTAGGTCTTCTCATTGCAAGGATTGGTCAGACAAAGGCTTTCCTTGAAGTATTCTGTATACAAGATGTGTACTGAGCAAAAAAAGCCCCACTTCATGTCTGAATTCAAACTGCAGAGCAAATAGAGAGAGAAAGAGAGAGAGATTTGGTACCAACATACCCCATGTGAGACATGACTAATCACAAAAATAAATCATTTTCATAGAACTGCCAGCAAGAGGCCAGAGCTCCTGCTGAGCCACCACCCTTAACCTGACTTTGAGTCAGAACTGGACAGAAACAGAGGTTAAAATTCTTCTCTGGATTGGATAAGGTGTCTTGGGAATGCACCAATGGATTTTTGGGAGCATTTGGGACTGCCTAAATCACTGAAATAAAAGGGTTCTTTCCACTGGCTTTCTGTTAGAAAATAAAACTGATTTGGGGAGAAAGGATCATCTTTGAAGGACTCAGGAGATGTTAATTCAGCTCTTGGCTGTGCCAGAGGTTCCCAGGGTATTCTTGGGAAGACTGCCTTGTGTGCCTCTGGAAGTTTTCCACTTGCACAGTCAAATAATGCTGCTTCCTTCCCAGCACCTTCTGCCTGCCTCGTCCTTGGGAACTGTTTGTGTAGGATCCATCCCAGACCTGTGTTTGCACAACATCCATCACACCGCGGTCCCAGCTGAGGTGGGGTCACAAAGAAGGACACTGGAGTGAATGATCTGGTGGGAAGAACATCAGTTAGGCAATATTACTTATAAAATGAGCAGTTCAACCAGACTAAAACATTAGAATATTTTGTACGGCACTAAGACTTAATTTTAAATCCTTGAGTCATTTTGGGCTCGCTTGCTGTGCTGGAGATAAAAAATAAGAGACAAATCAAACTGAAAGAGAAGAGATTTTGTTCAGAAGCTGGGAAGCAATTGTTCACTGTGAGGGCGCTAAGGCCCTGGAACAGGGTGCCCAGAGAAGCTGTGGCTGCCCCATCCCTGAAAGTGTCCAAGGCCAGGCTGGAAGGGGCTTGGAGCATCCTGGTCCATCCTGGTGGGAGGTGTCCCTGCCCTTGGCAGGAGGTGGGAATGGGATGAGCTTTAAGGTACCTTTCAACCCATAGCAGTCTATGCCTCTCTTAGCCATAAACCTGTGCGGCACATCCCTCATTTCTAGGCAGAATTTCTGTATTGTCCAAAGAATCTAAATCCTCAGCCTCCTTCATAAAGCTACTGAGCCAGTAATTAACATCAGCAGTGCCAGCAGGCCTGGGAGGTCATAACTAACAAGCAACAAGCACATTTTAAGTGAACAGTGAAATTTTGGGAGAGCTGTTTGAACAGATTCTCCTTCTTCATTAGAGTATCAGAAATAACATCCTTATTTCTGCATCTCTCACTATTCTCCCCTACTTAGTTTCACCAGCCTAATTGGGATAGGAGCCCTTTTTCCCCTCTGAATTTCCTATCCATGCATCCCATAGATACATTATGGTCCATAATAAATCCTGAGCAACACGGATCCAAGTGTGCTTAATGTCGGCAATCACCCAAGACAGATTTGCTTTGTTTATTATGGCAACTGATCAGGAAAATCTTCTTTCAAGTTAATAACGTTACCTCAGAAAGAGCCGAGGCATAATAAATCAAAAAAACTTTGGCAATACAAAAAAAAATAGTTGACATGCTTGGGTTAAATATACAAGCCCAGGTGGGTAACTATTGCACTGAGTATGATACAAAGCCACTCTTTCCTGGGAGCAAAATGATGCTTCGCAGGATAGCAAGAGGAAAAAAATAACATTTTTCCAGCTTTATTGGCCAAGATTACAAAGGGTCAGATCCATCATGCCTTTGTTAGACCAAGTCCATAGAGACTTTCCTTGACACAACCAGATCTATCAAAAGAGGAAGAAAACACAGTTAGCAGCCAGCACTAAGGGATTCTTGTCAGGCTCCCCCAAATTACTTGGAATATATCTTTCCTTCAATTCTAGACTTGTCCCTGGACATTAAACATCTGCTCAATTGTAGAAATACTTGAAAAATTACTGGGAGATAAAATTGAGAATAAAACAAAAGGTTTTCCAATGCAGGCTGAAAACATGTACATGTATCCAGTAAAACAAATCTCCTCCTGTGGTCTGTGGCACAGCAGGGAAGGGACTTGGGTGAAATTTGTCACCTGGACCATGATCCATCTTCTCCCTTGTTTCATGAATTTCTTCATACGTCTATAATCACCCATGATTTTATGACATACCATCACAGCAGTCTGCAGAGGCTTCAGCTCTCAGGTGTTCACCTATCATACCAGCCATGCCACAAAAAAACAGCTGCTGGCCTAAAACATCTGCAGATGGAAACCTAGTCCTAAAGAATTCTCAAAAACATACAAAAATTTGGGGGGAATTCAATAGGACTGTGTAAAATCTCTTCCATGTTTATATGCCTGAGTTGTTCCAGGTCAGCAGCACATCGATATGCAGAACACCAATTTCTGTATTCAAAAATTGTATTTCAGAGAATTTCCATGGTGGGATATTTAAGCAAGGTAAAATATGTTGTGGATTAGCACAGAGGGACTGGGCCATGTCCCTGGGAATATGGGATGGCTGCTTGCCCACTAGCCATCCAAAGTGGCCCCGCTCAAAGGTGTGGGTACCTGGGAGGGTGGGGGCTCCCAGAGGATGGATGGTTGTTGTTCCCACTGGATCCCAGCTATGCAAAGCTGGGAGGAAATCAGCTCTGTGTATGGCATTCCCTTGAGGTCCTTCCTCGGAGGATGAAAAGCTTTTGAAGAGGGATGATGCGAGGATGAGAAGGCATTTCTGGCACACCTCTGACTGCTGAACGAAACTGCTGGAAGGAAACGTGGTCTCCTGAAGATGTAGTGACAGAAAGCCCTACAAATGAGCAATTCTGCTGCCCCAGACCCACCACCCCCACCGGAGGCCATCCCTTTCTGGAGATCTGAGCTTCCCAAACGTGCTGCAGAATCGTATCCTGGGCGGCCACTCCTTGTGTCCCTGAAGGAGCTGATAAAGCCGCTTAACGACGGGGCTGGAAATGCACGGGACAAACAGAGCCAGTGCAGCCCGGCAGATGCTGCCGGTGCTCCTCTGCAGAGAGATGATAATGAGGGCACGGCCATCCCTCCTCCCACACGTCCCGGCCCCTCGGAGCAGGAGGAAAGGGAAAGGCTGTGTGGTCAGGGCGAGCCCACCGCCTCTGAGCCGCCCTTATCGGTGTCCCCAGAGGCACAGACACCCCTTTCACAGGGGCGTGTAAAACACCCTTCAAAGCGATAGCAACGGCACCAGCCGAGAAACAGCCTGTGAAAAGAGCTAAAACCAAAAATGTTAGGGCTGCTTACTTATTTCCTCTTTTTTTTTCTTTAAAACCATGCTGAAGGTATTTCTGAGGGTATCTCTGCTTTTTTCATACACCTTCTCATCACATATCACATTATGTGTCACATGTATTTCACACTGACTGGAGAAGAGGGAAGTGTACAAAATGTCCTGAGCTCTGGGAAACCCAAATCCTTGCTCAGCAAGTGCTGATCACATCCACCTCAGTGCTGTGGGAGCTGCAGGGGCTCAGAGTTCACCCAAGGTGCACACACAGATTTAATAAATTAGGGGTTCACAGGAGTGAGAGCTCTAAAAAAGGAAAATATGGGTGGGAGAAGGCAAGGGGAAAATAAAAATGAAAGTATGTGAAGGGCCACAGTGGAGAGAAAAGCCAAGGCATGAGATGCTATATTAAATTAAAGTCCAAAACATAGCTGGAACACAAAGAAGCCACATGGTTTGCTATCCATTACAGGAGTAATGGAGTGCATTTGCTTTTGTCATCAACCCTGCTCACAGGAACAATAAACAGAAGGACTTTAAAACTCAGATTTCAAATATCTAATATATCTATCAATTAAAAATTAGCATAAATTTTTTTTTTCCCCATAAAAGGCATGTGACAATGCCAATGTGTGGGTTTACATTGGATATTGGGCAGAAATTCTTCCCTATGAGGGTGGTGAGATCCTGGCACAGATTACCCAGAGAAGCTGTGGATCCTTGGAAGTGTTCAAAGCCAGGTTGGATGGGACTTGGAGCAACCTGGGATAGTGGGAGGTGTCCCTGCTCATGGCAAGGGGTGGAATGGGATGATTTTTAAGGTCCCTTCTGTGGTTCCATGGTTCTGTGACCCTGTTTAATATGCCTGGTTGCATATTAAACATGAAGGATCAGATCTGGCACATCTTTGTGTATGAAAGACTCCACTTTGCAAGAATAGACTCGTCAGGTTGTGAGGCAGTGCTGAATCCACATTTAGCCAGGATCATAGGAACACCAGAGCAGCAAATCAATTAAAAAGAAGAAAGGCTGTGCAACACGTACAAAAATAACATCACTACAAACAGCTGTGGGAGTGAGAGACTTGCAGGTGCCTGGCTGAAGGCAATCCTTGCCTCAATCCTGGCAAAAGGTGACTCTGCTTATCAAAAGAATAATGGAGGTGAAAGTTTATTGTCAGTACGAAGGAAAAAAAAACTCTGCAAAAATCGTAGCCAGCAGAGCAGAGCCAGTTTTAGAGGGAGTGATGAGAGAAAAGCAGCGTGGCTTCAGATCAGGATGAAGTTGCATCAATCAGATATGCAGATTTTTACAGTTGATGGTGGGGGGGCGGGGAATAAGGAAGAAAGGGGTTTAAAAGTGCCTGTTATTTTCCTTGATGCTATAAAGGCATTTTATTTGGAGGGAGCCATTAGAGCGCACAGCAAAAATGATACAACAATTCAGATAAGCACATTGGGAGGACAAATGCTGGGAACTCCTGCAGTGCTGCAGGAACTGGGGAAAATTAAGCAAGTGGTTCAATCCAAGCCTGATATGAAACAAAGGACTAGGAATGTTCCAGCACTTCCATTGTGCACTTCCAATGGACATTAGGGTGGTAAATGAGTGGGAGCATGTGACAACAGAAGATCTAAACTTCACATTATGCAAATGGCATTGCAGAATTGCCAGAGAAATGCGGTAACATTGGTTCTCTTTGCTAACTGGAAAAATTGCTGCAGTCATCTAGAGGTTTAAAATCTGTTGGGAAGAAAAAGAAAGTGTTTCTGCCTGGGAAAGAACAGGAATTTTTGTATAAATATGCCCAGGATGTTTAATTGGTGCCAAGGAAAAGGAAGAAAGAAGTACAAAGATTTGCTTAGCCAAGAGCTTAAAACATGAAAGCATCAATGTGCTGAAAGGGAGAACTAACATTCTATAGGATCTTAATAAATACATGCTGTACACATCAATTTTATGTTTAAGGGATATGGATGAGGGAACAGCAAAGACATTCCTGCACCCACACAGGGCTGAATGGATCCCCCAGCCCCATGGACCTGGACCCTGGACCTTCCTGCTGAGAATAGGACTGCCAGGAATTTGTCAAAGCTCTAGACAAGGGTGTAATACAACTCCTGTGCAGGCAGAGGGGAAAAAAAAAGAGCCAGGAAAGAAGACATATTAAAGTCTCTGCCCTGGCCAAATTCCAACTCAATTAATTACAATCTTCCTTTTAACATTCCTCCTGAAGTTTCAGCAGGATAATACGTCCTTCCATCTGGGCTGGAGGAGGCAGAGCCCACCACAGAGCGACCAATGAGAGCTGCATAGAGCCGGGGTGTTGGGTCGGAATTGGGGAGGCCTTGGCGCTCTGGAAAATGGGAAGTATGAAGATGATGAAACCATAGAAAACCAGCAGCAGGCAGTTTGCTGTAAATCTCCCTGCTGGACAATTTGGTTTTTTGGTAAATGTGCTCATGAAACCTCACTTCTGCCTTCTAGTGGGAAAAAGACAGGAGAGCAGTGCAGGAGTGAGAATTCCTGAAGGGAAAATTAGCTTTGGGTTCCTCAGCATCATTATTAACAAGACTCCAGCAGAAACCTTTTGGGTTTTCACTTGTAACAATGACTGGTGTGCTCACTTCTCACCCTGACTCCATGGATTATAAAGAACAAATCCCTTTGGAAACTGCACTCTGAAGAGGAAGGACGAAGTGCAGCAGTCATGGCACTGAAGGGCTCCATGTTTTTTTTTTAATTTTCTGTGGAGGTCCCAGAAGTAATCTTAGGATTATGGAATGATTTGGTTTGAAGGGATCTTAAAGATCATCTTGTTCCAGCCTCTTGCCCTGGGCAGGAACACCTCCCAGTATCCCAGGTGGCTCCAAGCCCTGTCCAGCCTGGCCTTGGACACTTACAGGGATGAGGCAGCCACAGCATCTCTGGGCATCCTGCTCCAGCTTTAGCCAAAACTCTTCACAGGGTGATGAATTTTACAAATAATTAAAAATTTTATCAGCACTGAGTTAATACAATGGCACTGCTTACTCATCCTTGGAATATGCAATCCAGACCTTCTCCTAATAGAACTGAAACAAAACCTTCACCTTCTCTAACACTTCCATTATTTTTTCCAAACAGCCATCCGTGATATCCTGTTGGCCACTACAGATGGATACACCCGATAAGAATAACCACAGAAAAACGCCATATAATCGAGGATTGCTTCTTTTCCTTCATCATGCTCTTTGTCACCAACAGAAGCCGGAACTGAGACGTTTTCCTATATCTCCTTCAAACCACCGTGACTGCCCCGTGTCCCTCAGACAAATCCTGGAGTTCAAGGGATGAGCTGAAAATGGAGCTTTAAAACAGTTCTTGAACGCTCTCTAGTGGTTAAAGAGCAACTACTGCTAATGGCATCTTCCATCACCTTCTCAATTTCAATTAATAAACCATTTGCTGTGACTCATGCCTCTCAGAGATAAAAAGATTTTTAAATTAAGGTTATAATTACTGTTGTAATTATAATAAGATTTTTTTACAATTTATTATTAGGCACCGGAGTGGTGTTTTTCACTATGCAAAGTGCAGAGAGAGTTTAACATCACTCCTGTGCATGAAAATAACATTTATCTTTTTGAACAACCAACAATTTTCGTCCAAACTGTGTAATTGCTCACTGAAAATTCATCTTATCCACAACTATGAATATTTTCCTGCCTACTTCCCCACCTGTTTCACTATTCCTGATTTCCGGAGTGGCCACTCAAGGTCTTCACAGAAGCCCTGAATGTATGTCACAGAAAAAGGCAAATTTTTCATTTCGCAGTAGAAAACAAAGTTAAGAAAGAACTGTGTGACCCAGTGTTGGGGGTTAGGTGGCCTTTCTTTTATTACTTCTCACTTTTGGAATTTTTCCCTATTAGCTGAGGGGAAAACCTGACGACTGGTGATTATTGTGTGCTTAAGAAAGAGAGTTTAGCTGAGTCCAGCGGGGAAGGGGGAGGAGGTAAAAGGGAGGGCAGGGGCAGCTGCAAGCGAGCAGTTTTCTTCGGCTGGAGAGCGAGACACTCTCTCGGAGCTGTTTTGGCTGGGGGAGAGGAATTCGCCATCACCTAGACGGAGCTGCTGGTTTTTTCTTCTTCGTTTGGGGGCCTCTCACCCCCTGTCCTGCCAGGACGTCCTGCAGGGCCAGCGCCGCCGCGGAGCTGCTGATTCCCTCGTCCACTGGCCCGGGACTTTCTCCACGGAGTTTCTGATCCATCTCGCCCACTGGCCCGGGATTTCTGCTCATCCCTGCCTTTCCAGCTGGGTGTATCCTCAGAGACCTCCAGGAGCACGGGACTGAGTGCCCGCAGAGGGGTTTGTGAGGCACCGCCTCTCCTCCATCCTTCCCCGTCTCGGCCGACAAGGCTGCCACGGGGTCCCTGTTTCTGTTTTTATTTTTAATGCTGTGGTTATTGTTGTTTGTTTGCCTTGTTATGCATTCTAGTAAAGAACTGTTAGTCCTATCCACATGCCTTTGCCTGAGAGCCCCTTGATTTCAAAATTATAATAATTCGGAGGGAGGTGGGTTACAGTTTTTCCTTTTCATTTAAAGGGAGGTTCCTGCCTTCCTTGGCAGACGCTCGTCTTCCAAACCAGGACACCCAGTTATGGAAATCTTCTGGCAGCTCCCAGACCAAAGGACGGATTAAAGCAAGGAATATCCCACAGACAGCGATGACAAAATCCTAGTGTTGGGTTGAAATAATTAATAGATCACAGGTGATCTTCCCTGTGATATTCCCTGGGATATTCCTGAATATTCACGGGAATATTTGCATGGAGCATTATTTACATACCTTTTCATAGTTTAATTGTAACCTGTCCAGCAAAAACAAACATCCTGCTTCATAGACACATGTAATTTGAATGTTTTCTTTTATTTTTGTCTGCTGTTTATTTTAAGACCGTGCCTTCTTGTTTGTCTGCCTTTCTCCTCACAGCTGCTTCCTTCATCCTCATCAATTTAAACACCAGGCTCCTTTCCATGTAGAATGGGAAACTGCCCCAGTAACAATTCTTCACCAAAAATCCTGGGATTGTAAGGATTGTATCCCCAATATTTATTCCAAATCCCACATTTTTCAGCTCTTCAGGTTCACTAAGCCCTCTTGTCCTCAAACAGATGTGGAGACATAAAACAAAGCTCAGTGGTGGCTCTGTGAGCAGCTGAAGCAAAGCAGCTCCCAAACTTCACATTTGCCAGGAAAACTTTGTTAGCCAGCAAATTGCACTCCCTGCTAATTTTTCATGACATTTCTCAGCCTGACAACAATTTCTCACTTATTAAGTCATTAAAATATGATGTAATTAATTTTACTTTCCAATTAGATAATTGTTCTGCTATTGCAATTCTCAGAGTGTAATATGTTATTACTGCAATGTTTTAGTAACTAATGCCAGTGAATCAAAATTACATGTTGTTTTGGTTTCTTTTTTTTAACTTTAAACCTTTCATTACTCCTCTGCAAGGTGTGCTTCAGCTTCCTCAAGGAGAGCTGTTCCCAAATTTCTCATTTCCTGTGCTGCAGCAGGGTCTTATCCTGTGTGTTTTGTGGATAACTGGTAAATAATTCTGGAGCTCCTGAAACACATTTATGATCCATTCATCACTGAGGAAGACTTGAAGAGTTTGGACTCAAATTAAAAAACTATTGAAGCACAGGCACAGATTAGGAATTAATGTGAATTTATGTAGGTGATCTCACCTGTTTTCACATTATTTTTATAGCTTGGGGGGGGGGTTGTGCTTTGTTTGGTGTTTTCTTCATCTCTTTGGGGCTTTTTTCACACTGAAGCATTTGCAATTCTTTGGTGGAAGTTTTAGCAGATGAATTCTTTAGTTCAGCTTCCCTAGGATGGATATGGCCTTGTGGAACACACAGATTTATTTCTCTGAGAGTGCTGAGCACACAGGAAGGAAAAGGGGCTGCAGTGCCAGTGGGCACTCCTGGAGCCAGCACATGTGGAAAGACAGTTGTCACACCAACAGATTTGGAAATACTTGTTTAAAGCAACCATTAATTGTTCTTTAGCATTGGAACTGGGATCACTCTTCCTCAAAATAGCCCACTGAGCCTCCAGTATTGACTGGAGTGTGAGAATTGCCAGCCCTTCCTTGCTTTCCTCTGGGATGGAGGTCCTTTATCCTGCAGGGGTAAAGTTTTTCTTCATTCCTCGTGCCAGTGTTTATTGTGATATGCAATTCTGTTCACTGTAAGGAAATGACATCTCTGTTATCACTTTATCTGCTAAACAGGCTGATGGGTAGACTCCACCATCTCCCAGACAGGCAGAAAAATACTCAAATACAGTCAATATATTATCAAACTTAAAATACATATGACTTACAGGAGAAATCCTCAGAACCTCTAAAAGACAGGAGATTTGGGCTTAAATATGATGGAAAGAAAATGGTAAAACATCCTGTGATTTTCTTCTCTTTTGCTCCATGGTTACATTACAAAGATCGCACAACGGAACTGGAAGGTAGAACCTGTACCTGCCCCTTGTTAAGAGTTGCTTACTTCCATCTCTTTCAGCCATGCCTTCTAAGAATACTTTTATCCTCCACATAAGAATATTTTGTAGAAGAGGTTTTAAGTATCTCTTGTCCTTTTCTGACCTGGCAAAAAGATATTGGGTTAAGAAGTGTAAATTATATAATACAGCCTGAACTAAGCAGGTCAGTACAAATAAGCACAGGACTCAGACTGCAGAGAGGCATCCCCTCACCTCAGCCATTTCTGGGAGAAACTTTACTACCTGAAAGCTCTCAATGGGAGTTTTTCAACTGGGAAACAAAATCAAGCAACAAGTTGATGTGACCACCTGAAAATTAAGCTATGTACCTGGGTCTTCTAAATTAAATTAGAGATGCTCTGTCTTTATTCATCAAACATCCCAAGTGATTGGGAAAGAAAGGAGGTAACAGGCAACATGAATTTGCCACAACCAAATTGTGCCAGGCTATTTCATTTCCTTCCACAGATAGACAGAGGAAAAGCAGAGGAAAATCAATGGAAGATCTCCTGCCTTTAGTAAGGTTTATGATACTCTCTCCCATAAAGCAGCCTAAGAAATCATGACTCAAATGAAAACTACAGTAAAGTGGGTGCAAGGCCAGTCTACATAAAGAATGATTTCCAGTCATTCCCTGTCAAAAGAAAAAGAGGTATCAAGTGAAGAATTTGTCCTATATCAGCATTATGGATTCCATAAAATAGCCAGTCATCCTTCACCTTAAGTTACTTCCAATTTCACTCCGCCTTTACCTGTCTCATGTATATGCAGGAGGATTCTGACATGCTGCTTGGAGAGTGTGATGTTTGATTGACAACTTCAGGTGTTATGAGCATGAATAAATTACGAATATAATTAGCAAAACCCATTGTTTTTCTAATAACTGTGCCTGACCAAATCAGCTGAAGAGATGAAGGGCTCAGGCACAAATTTCCTGCAGGGGAGGTGTAAGAGGGCAGGCATTGGATCTGCTCATTTGTCAAGAACTATTTGGACTCCTCCATTCATAGAAAGAGTCATAGAAATAAAAATAAAATTATTCTATTCATAGAAATAAAGGTTAAAAGTTGGTATTAGGCACATCATGAGCCTTATGTTACGCATTCCATCTACAGTAAAACCTGGCCTTTGGCAGCATCTTTGTCTTTCAATTATTGATTTTCATTATAAAGTTCAGCACTGGGTTGAATATAATTTCAGTAAGAGCCATTTTTTCACTCCACAGTTACACAGCATGTCTCTTTGAGGGAAAAAAAAATTTCTGAGGTGATTACAAGTTTAGGATTACAATCTCTGTAGATGTTCTCCAGAATTAAAGATCTAAGACAGTCAGCCTAAATTTGATTTACAGCTTCATGATACTGTCCTTTAAATGGCTGTGATACACTAAAGTGGATGAAAAAAACACCCCAAATTGAACAGAAGATTGTTATTTAAGAAGATGCTTTGGCTGAAGCTGCAGCATTTGTCACAATATTTTCCTTAGCAAGAGGGAAATAAAGATAAAATTACTTGATCTAATATACAAATACAAAAAGACGACTGAAAGAGTAAATTAGAAGGAGGGCAGGCATAAACATCCTGGAGAGTGTGGTGAGCTGGGCCCATCCAAATTAGCTAAGTCAGGCAAATATTAAGCCCTGGGCAGTTTTGGGCTGCTTTTCAGAGCTCCTTTGGCATGTGTGACCAGCCTCCTCCCTTCCTGTGCTAGGGCTTTGTCCATAAACTAAGGATTGATCTGCTTTGCATAAAGTTTGTGGGGCAAAGGAGTGTCCCAGCCTAGTTCTGCAGCTGGAGACTTCAGTAAACAATTGCTTCAAGGAAGGGTAGAAGAACTGAAACAGAAATAGCTTTTGTAAGGATTTCCCATCAATGGCTGTGTAGGGAAATCTATCATTTAGTAGCATTTAATCAATTTTTTGCTCCACTGGATTGGAATTATGTTAATTTTGACTAATCATACCATTAGACTTCAATTAATCTCCTTTAAACTGAATTTTTTACTAACTTTTCTCCCAAAACATCAATGTTTAACATTGCTGATAAAAACCTTGTATTTTAATCTTATTCAGATGAAAAACATACACTGAACTTTCAATCCTTATTCAGAGAAGTTTATTTTGTCTGGGTCTCATTTTATTATGAAAGTTAGCCAGCCTGTGAGTTTAGATAGAATGGGAATTTCTCTCCTTTGAGCAAATTCCTGTGGAAAAAGTAAACCTAAATAAAAACAAAGTGAAACCTTTCTAAGACAGCCTGATAAGCAGGAGGAACTCCAGCTTTTGAAATGTGTATACTGGGCCCCCCTCAAAACCTTATAACTATAATCCCTGTAAAACAAATCTGGGAACTAGAAACAGAGGTTGGTCCTTCCCATTTTCCGTGCTCTAGCGGTGGAACAGGATCTGCTTTTCAATTTAGGCTGTGGTTATCTCCAGAACCCGACAGAACACTGGCAATACTGAAATGCCACAACATTCCATGAGCTCAAGCAGGGAACTGCTTGATGAATACACCCGTGATAACATACAGGAAGGAAATTTCATTTTAGTCTTATGGAGCCTATTTAAAACAAACAAACAAACAAACAAAACCCCAGACAAACAACCAACCAAAACCAACCAATCAACCAACAAAAACAACCCAGCACAGTAAAACTGGAAGTTATTAATTACATTAATTTCATGATATTGTTCAGGAAAATTCTGAGTATGACCAGGGAGTAGATGTGGTGATTAAGGAGAAAGCAGTGCATGGGTCAGAGTTCCTGGATTGGGGAAGTAGGGAACAGATCAGCAGGGTGGGAAAGCTGGCAAGCTGTAGAACCAGTTGCTGCTTTGGATAAGTGGGGAACCAGAAGATGGAAGGACATAGGGATGGGATGCCAGGTATGGGAAGACAGAAACACATTTCCATTTGTGTGTTTTGATTACCTGCACAGGAACAGTCAGAGCCTGCAGAGCTGCAGGGAGACACAGCTCATCCTTGGAGCTCACAAGGAGCTAACCTGGGGATAGCACTTTTGCTTGGGAATAGTTTTTAGGGCACTGGAGAAAAAAAGAAAAAAATAGCTGTAATTTTTCCTTTTTTCTTTTCAACTTGGAGATAGTCCTCTACCCCTCCTTTTCAACAAGGAGGGGTCGAGGACTGGTAGTACTTCCCTGTAGGATTTTCCCCAGCGGAAGCGGCAAGGGTTGGCTTGGTCGAAAGTCCCGAGCAAAGGAGAGCAAAGTGGGTAAAAGGGAAGAAATCTGAAATGGGAAGGGTTGGGAATGTGATTTCCCTCATCTTAAGCAACTCTGTGTTCTAAAGGTTCAGATTTGTGGAAGTGCTTCTGCTGGGGGGTCTTTCTCTCCTCTTGGGCCTTTCCCTGGGGACTGAACCTATGTGACTCCAAACCCACCAGCTCCGGAGCTGACTTTAATTTTACAAAGCTCCCAAACATGAAATGCAGGGATACTTATCTCTGAGAAATGTAAATGCTGAGACCCACATGCTAATTACAAGCTTGTCATGCTGGAAGTTGCCAGGATGGAGCTTACTACAGCTCAGCAACAGCTCTTATTGGTGCTTGGGAATTATGAGGAGTGTTCCTCTGCCAGGCATTGGTGATCAATATTGCTGGCACAGAAGGATGAGGAATTTGTGGTCACTGTTTCTACAGGAAAGGCGGGAAAGGGGTAAATCAATAATTCACAGCAAGACCTGCCTGAAATTATGAGCACTTTAAGTACTAAGAGGTATTTCAGGAGCTGAGATCGACTGTGTAATCTCATGCAATAACTGCTCTCAAGAACAGCTTTTTAACTTCCTTTACTTTTGAGATGATAAACTACTTTGTGTTTCACTTTTCCATGAAGAATAAACATCTCAAAAGATTTTGAGCACAAACTCTACCAGAGCTTGGCTGAAAAATTTGCCTAAGCTGTGCCCAGAACTTATGGACAATTGCAATGGCAATGTGAGGAAAAAGGAGAAATTAATACAAGTGGATGACACAATTCCATATTATTTTAAGCCATTGTATTTTGTGGTCAAAAATCCTCAAGTGCTTCACATGTTGACAGAAAAACTGCATTTTGTTAGGGGGAAAAAAGGTCATTTCAACCCCTGTGTATGGGACTTGGAGAAGTAAATCCATAGAAATTATATCTTGTAAATACAATGGAATTAAGAAAATACAATGGTATTACCAAAATTTTTTGCTGAGCAGTGAAAAGGACTTTGAATATTTTAAGATTTTGTTTTATACTTCATTTGCTCAACTGAAATAATTTGGATGGCTGATTTATTACATGTCCCATAACCTGTTATGTAAAATGAGGTGATTTGTAAAGTGTATATCTAATAGAAAATGATAAAGCATTGAGCTGCTCCAGAAAATGCAGGGATACATGGAAAGCAGAAGCATAAGGCACAATATTTATAGACAGAATGGAAGGGGAAAATCTGACCATCAAGTGACCTGTTTCTTGCTGTTTTATCAGCTTGAATGAACTCCTGGGGAGCAAGAACCAGGATGGAAACAATCCTTGTCTCATGTTGAGGAAGGGCCATGAGATATCTCCCTTCTTGTGATGGGAACCATCAGGTTGGCCGAGTTGTTCAAGGAAATGGTCTTTTTTCCGCTTTTCAATGTCATTGGTTGTATGGATCCACAAATAAAGAGATCAAAGGAAAAAAAAACCACTTTAAAATATAGTCTTTAATTGCTTATTATAAACAAAATTTCCAATGTCCACAAGGAAATACTGTGAACTGGATTTTTTCAGGGATTTCTATTCCTTAAGTCTTGCACCCATTAATTCTAGGAGAACAGTTCAATAAATACCAAATCCTTTTCCATTTAGCTTTCAGCCAGCCGAAGGCAGTGCCATTTCATTTTCCAGCTGTTCGCCACTAAGCAGCTGGAGTTACTCATCCCAAAATTCCCTTTGCCTCTCAAAAACCCCGATATTTTATTTATTAATAGTATAATAATAAATAAAAGCATAAAAGTAAAGGTTTAGTGAGTGGTGGCAGCTTTTTGTGACTGAAATGCGTAGGACTAAAATCAAACACGTTAGGTGGGGATGGTAGAAATATACACCGATTGTGTCCGGAGACGCAAATCGCAGCCTGAAGAACAGATGAAGCAACGGCTCCCGGCGACTGAGCTGCGGCTGCTAAGGCTCAATTACAGCCGTGATGCGCTTCCACGGTTTAGGGACTCGCCCCAGGACACAGAAAAACCATTTTGGAGCCCCATCTGCGCCGGGAACAGAAGGCCACAAGGGGCGGGAGGCTCCGCAGGACGCCCCACTATTGTGTCTGGCGCTGAGGCGACCCCCGCGCGCCTGAAGGACCCGCGCGGACAGCGCAGCAGCTGCTGCTGCGGGCTCAGGCGGTCTCCGCGGGCACCCACGGGCCGGCCAGGACCCGCGCGCTCCCGCGCCGTCTCGCCTCTACGCGCCGGCGTGCGCGCCGCCGCTCCCTCTCGCTCTATCTCTCTCTTTCTCTCTCTCTCTCTCTTCCGTGGTAGCAGGAGCAGCGCGGGCGGC
The DNA here is from genome assembly GCA_013399455.1 of Anthoscopus minutus. Lineage (NCBI taxonomy): Eukaryota > Metazoa > Chordata > Aves > Passeriformes > Paridae > Anthoscopus > Anthoscopus minutus. The sequence continues at coordinate 74,946 of VWYI01021669.1, forward strand.
GGGGCTGGAGCGTGGCTAAGGCGGCCATTCCTACCGAGCGAGAGAGAGCGCAGCGTGTCCCCCCCGGGCTCAGTAGCGCACAGGGTGAGGAGGGCGGCGCGGCCCCTCCTGACACCCCGAGCGGGGAAGAGGGGGGGAGAAAGGGAGCGTGAAGGGAAAATGACCGTTGGGCGCGCGGCGGCTGCCCCGCGCGGTCACGTGACTGCTGCCCCGCGCNCTTGTCTCTCTTCCGCCCTCCCTCCCTCCTTCACAGAGATGCCCTCGGCTACCAACAGCACCATGGCGAGCAGCACTACCGGCAGCAGCACCGGCAAAGCAGGACCGGGGAGTGACGCTGCCCCGGTGGCGGCAGCCCCGCAGGCGGCGGCGGGTGTGAACATCACCACGGTGCAGACTGAGGCCATGAAGCAGATCCTGGGGGTGATCGATAAGAAGCTGCGCAACCTGGAGAAGAAAAAGGTGATCCCCATGTTCCCTCAGACCCCCAGCCCACCCCGGCTGCCCACCCGCCTTGTATCCCGCTTTCCGGCCGCCCCTGCCCCCGAGCCGGTCCGGCCTTCCGCTCCCTTGTGCCAGGCCCTCCGCCGAGCCCTCCCGGGTTGTTCCCGGCGTGGCCCCCAGAGGCCGCCTGCTGGAAGGTTCCAGAAGGGCGAGCGCCGCTCCCCCGGCCTGTCCCCCTCCCGGCGTCCCCCTGCCCCATCCTTGGCCACCCTCCCGTCGCCTCGGGACCCGGCCTGGTTTCCCCCCGGGCCCGCGGAGCAGAGCCTGGAGGGGTCGCGGTTGTCGGCCTCCCTTGGTCCTCGCTGCCCGGAGCCCCCTTGGCGGCGCCGCTCCCTTCCCCTTCCCCCTCCTTCCGCCTTTTGTTCCCCGCGGCGGGGCCTTTCCCAGCCGCGCCATCCCGGGGATTTGCACCCCACATCCCCGCTCTGTGCGGCGGCCGGAGCGCGCCCGGTGCCCCTGCCTGACGGAGCAGCCGGGCAGAGGCTGCGGTGCCCCCGGTGCCGGGCACATGGACGCGGAGCTGCAACATGGCGGCGGCCCGGCCTCCCCGGCGGAGCTCATTGTGCCGCCCGCACAAAGCCGGGGCCACCCCACCCCGCCCCAGTGTCACGGCTCGCTTTCCATCGCCCTAAGCTCAACTCTTTGGGAGCCTGAGCCCAGCTGGAAGCGGCCTTTCACGGGTTATTTTTAGAAAGAGCAGCTACTCAATACGTGGTGCTCGGACGGTTCGAATTGTGGCACAAGAGGAAAAGGGTGTCGTGGTTACTCGCGGCGTGTTTTGCACCCTCTCGGTGGTGGCAAATTAAATGAGCTTCACAGGGCTTTATAAGCTCCAGAGCATGAGGTGTCCATCAGGAAAGAATTGATACATAGCCTCAAGACTTGTCTCAAAACACCACAGTGCTAAGCTAAAATTACCGGAAAATAATTTTATGTTTGTTCCAGAGCCCTAAATGTCTTCTTATATTTAGAAGTGAATAAATACAATAGCTCTTCTGTTAATTTTTTTAACTGGCACTTTTGATCGTATTCTTAGTGTCCCATATTGTATAAGGTGGAAATATCCTTAGTAAATTAGTCTGTACAGGTGGGTTGTAAAGGAAAGAAGCTATGCTTTACCTATAAATAATAAGCTGTGTATCAATAATGCACTGTATAAATACGCTGTGTACAGTGTAGCTTCATACTTCAAAACTGAGTGTGGGATTTTCCTGGTTTTTAAAAATGACATGGCAAAAAGCAGAAAGCCAGGACCTTTTAGCTAAGGTTTAGGATCAGAGGAGCTGTTCCTCCATGTCTCCTGTGTGTAGACAGGACAAAATGTCTGTCTTAAACTTGGCATTAATACACAGGAATATCTGCACAATCAAAACTGGTCCTCAACTCGAGAAAGAGAGCAGGTCTTTCTGTCTCTAGTTCTAGTACAAAAATTTTTTTTGAAGTTTAACTGTTGTACCCAACATACACAGAAATCCTCTGAAAATACTTTTTATTATGTTAAAAATGTGTATTTTTAAAACCAAAATTAGCAGGTAAACATTCTGACCTCTTCTGTACTTTGGAGCAATCAAGAGCATAAAGCATGGTGTTACTGGTGCAAGGGTCCTTGGGAGCAGTGTTTTTATTCACCTTTAAATCATTTACACATAATTTACATCTGCCTTAGCCATTCCATTCTATTTGAGTGGAGTTTTAGTGTTCTACCAAGTGGGACAAAGTGCCCTTTTTTTTTCCTGGACATGGCTTTTGTTGGAAGATCTTCCATGAAAATTACTAAAAGCATTTATTTTTTGAATGCTGTCTTCTGGGTAGTGTGGGCTTAAAGAAAAGACAGGAGTTGGGGCTTAAAAAGGAAAAGTGCTGTGTTGTCTCTCACTGATTTTAATTCAAGTTCAAAGATTCCTAAGTCATAGTGGCAAGTTTTGAAACTTCTTGAAGGAGGACTCATAAACACTACAGAAGTTGTGAGAGAAATGGGTTTTGGTGCATTAAAGCAGAATAACTCATTTGTGGACTTGAGCCTCTCCCTTGGTGGGGGAATCTAGAGTTCTGTAGCAAATAATGCCCTGTATATATAAATGCCCTTTAAATAGCGGATAAACTATATAAATGCCCTTTAATTATATTAAAGCTTTCATATATAAAGAGCACATTACATGCTTTGTATCTTAAAACAAAGCTCATTGTACACATCAAGATTTCCTTATATTTTGCATCTTTGGACCAAAATATATTTTTAAGTTTTCCAGCTATCCAGAAAGCAAAATTGTACTGGATACTGCGCAGACAGGAGTGAATGAGAAATGTAGTTAATCTCAATGGGAACTTGTGCTTAGTTGGACAGTTAATCCTTTCTTTGTTAGCAGCTGCTAACGAAGGCCAGTACAGGTGATTTTCAGAGCTTTCTGTCACAGAATGAATACAAAATTATACTTAGACACAAATTTACGAAGGATGAAAAATGGTTGCTCTGCAAGTGGTACCATCTTAGGTTTTAAATAAGAGGAGCATGCAGCTTTTAATAGAGGAAAGGTCACTCTTCACGAAGAAATTTGAATTTTTGAAGTAAAGTTAGTCATGTTTACCTCTAAATGCAGGGGATAAAAGAATGTGACTACCAGAATACAAATTGAAATAATATTTATAACTTTGGTCTATGCTATTATGAATGTTTCTGCATAAACGAAACTACTGGATTATTAGTTACACTTTCATTTTCTTTTCCTAAATGTGATCTCATTTGAAAGAATGAGTATTGCTTGTGTTAAAAGGGACTGGAATAAATTGAATTGCTGTTCAGAAATGAATGTGAAAACATGGCCAGAAAGCATCTTTGTTCCCCTCATCTCTTTGTATTTAGAAGAGACAGGAATGCTACTCTCTGTTCTTAGATAACAAGATATTTGTGCATGCATGGAAGGGGGTAATTCAAGGGATATTTTCTCTCCAGGACCTTCAGATACGCAACTCGAGTTTGTGTTGACAAGCTTAGTTAATTTAAAAGTTGCCTGGATTCCTCCAGGTGTTTGTCAGGTGTCTGGGGTTAGAATCCTGCCAGTTCTCCACATTCCCTAGGAGAAAATATTTCACCTTCAATTTCTCCTTTTCTCCCTGTATTTTCTGGTTTTTATTTTTAGAGGGGAAAATCCTTTACAAATTTTAAGCCAATTGAATGTAGATCAAACTCTGGTTTAGTTTCAGGGCTGAACAAAAAAAACCCAGTTATTTTTGCTTTAAACTTGTGTAATAGAGTGAGCATGAGCCGTGTAAGAACAGTTCATCAAACAAATGTTCTGCCAGAAGAGCAAAATAATTAATTAGCTAATGTGTAGGTTAGGGGATGGGCAGATATTCACAAGATAACATGGGAGCTTAAAACCTTGATGTGAGCTTGGTGTCTGGAGTTGGAAAGATGGCATGTATTGCCTGTGCCTGGTAATTTGAGCTGCTGTCACTTTATCAGCTTGTCTGAATTTCCTCCTGAGTGTAACTCTGGCTGGGGTGCAGAAGGAGCAGTTCACAGGTGTGGCTATTCCTTGCTACACAAGAATTCTTATGGAACAGCAGATGGACATTGGAAGTTGATGTGACTTGGTTCAGTAAAACGTGGGAATTCCCAGGGGAAACAGAAACCTATAGTAAAAGCTGGAATCAGTTTTCCATTCTGGTAGCAGAAGTTTGAAGCTGCCCCTTGGCAGGAGCTTTCTCAATGCTTGTGTCTGTTATTTGGGCCACTTGGTGTTCCAGGTGTGTGAGTGGCTCCTGAACCTCTCCTTGCGAGACTTGGTTTGAAATTTATCTTTGGAGACTTAAAATGATTTTGGAACAAATAGTAAATTTCATTTCAGATGGTGTATTTAAAGCCTGAATCTTTCTTTAAAACCTCTCTAAATAGGAGTTTTGCATATCAAGCTTCAAGTCTGAAAACCCAAGCAGTTTATATGTGAAATTGTGTGGTGACTGGTGCATTGAGGTTTCAGCCTGGTCTGTTTTGGTTTTACCTGGTTATTGTACAATAGGGATTGTCTCACAGTGAGTTCAGTTAACTGTATGCATGAGGAGTTCAAGGGGCTGTGAAACATCTTCTAATTTCAGTTTTTCAGATGCTGCTTTGGGGTTTGGATCATGTTTTTTGTTTTAGGGGAAAAAGACATGGAGAATGTGTTGAGAGAGACACATTTGTGTTCTAGAATTCATTTGTAAAAGTAACTTTTTTGAATAAGAATGATGTTTAGAGCTAAATCCAGGTCTCCCACAGTGTATTCAACTTCTCTGTAAATTCAGAGTGTTTCTGTAGGAAATCCTGTATGGTGGTGATTTGGTAAGAACATCGCTGTGCAGTCACCAAAACTTAGGGTTCCACTCTTCTGTGACTCAATTCAGTTACTGAGGAAGTTTTCCCTCTGAGGTTAACTGATCATGAAACTGCAGTCTCAGAATTGATGTGTCCTTGTAATTTGTTTAAGAACTAATATATTATACAGATAATTTTTTCTAAACCATAAAACTTCCCCTTGCTGTGGGGAATAACCCACCCAGCAGAATAGCTACAACTGCTATTCGAAAAAAAAAATTCAGTTTAAACAGAAGAACTGTAGATGTTTTGTGTTCTTGAGTATTGAAGTTATTGTATCCTTCCATCTTCCTGGTTTCAATTCAGGACTGAAACAGTTTCTAAGAACTGGTGGGTTTTGGGAGATTCTGAACTTCCTTGTTCCTTGTTCTATGTTTTTTGGGGTTTTTTTTTGAGAAAATAGAAGGCTGGTTTTGGTTTGTGGGGTTTTTTGGTTGTTTCTGAGCAGTTTTTGCTGCAAAGCCATGAATGAGTGTGGAGGTGATGGTGGAGGGCAGACAAATTACAATGCAGAAATGTAAAACAGATTAATAAACTTCTGATTTTTAACTTGGCATTTATTTGGCTTCAATGCAAACTGTATTATACAGCTATTTTAAATTTTGGATTATCTTAATTGCTTTTGTGCTGTCAAAAACATTCATTCAATTTTTAAGATACCTGAGGAAACAGACTCAGAATGTCCTTTCTATCTTTTCTTACCTTATAGTAGAGTTTGAATTACTAAAGGTTTACTCCAGCTGTTTGCAGAGGTTACCTTATGCCCTTGCACCTTGTTGTGCACACTTGTGCTGCTGTAATTGGTAGAACCATAGCATTGAAATTATCTGGTTAAATATAGAGCCTCCCTCCTGCTCCTGACCCCCTTTTTTAAGGGTTATTTTTAATCTGATGATTCCAGTGATCCAGTTTGTAGTACAGCACTGGAAGTGGCAGCTCAGTGATCAGGCATTTCTAAAATCAGTGTTGGTTTGGAGGGTAATGCTATATAACTGCATTTTTTGTTTCCACTTCAGCATGGCATTTTTGAGACAGTTCATAGGAGGTGAAGAGAACTATCTATTACTTCAATAAAGTAACTCAGTTTTGGATTCCTATTAAAGTAAAATCCAGGGCATACTTAAGCAATGAACACCACAATCCCAGGAGCCTGTTTGTGGTGCTTTTTCCCCAGGAAACTCCAAAATACTTCAGGTATCTCTGTGGAAAAAGCTGAAACAGGGTGGCTTGCTGCCTGCAGAACTGGGAGCTGCTGACTCATGAGCTGTTGAATACACAATTCATGTGCTCACTTTGCCACTGGATTCTTCTTTTTCCTGCTGGTTTGGTTTTCACACTCAGAGGTCTGTCTCTGAGGAGTGTGAGGGTAAAGTTGTGGAAGGGGGAGGGCGAGATGAAGAAAGTCTTCCCCTCTTGCAAGCGCTGCAGTAGGTTCCTTAGCAGGAATTTCACTGCAGTTGTTTTACAGCTCTAATGCTGCTCTTGGATTGCTGTTAGTTGACAGTGCAAATTAAAAAGGAAGGCATTTTACTTAATATTTCTGTGTAATGCAGCTTTGGATCTTAAAAGTGTCTTTGCAATGATAGAAAAATGCTTACTTGGCAGTTGAAATCCTAGTGGTAACATTTAACTAAATGCACATTGGCTTGTCCTCTGCATTGCAGCTGACAGGGCTTCCCTTCCTCTGCTATTACCTTCCCAATAGGAATATTTTTAAAGAAGTAAATATGAAGACAAGTAACTTTTCTCCTATTCCTAAGAGAAAGAGACATATTACCCTGGGCTTTTTTGTTGAATAAAAATAAACGAAGCATTTACGTTAGACCTAAGAATATTGGACCATTCAAGAAAAAGCTTGTGCATTGTTCAGCATGTTGCTGCACTATGTTAATCTGAAAGGACCAACCATGCATGGAAAAGATATACAGAAAAAATTCTAGTTATTCAGGATATTTTTGTCTCTTCCCTCCCTTGTGCCATCAGCCATCAAAATGGATTCTGTGAGTGTTTCACAGTGTAATTTTGCAATATATGTTTACTTCAACAAAGTCAAACAAAGTAGTGTTCTGGAATACAATGTTCCACCCAGTTTGTTTTATTGTTGTTGTTTATGGGTTTGTTTCAATGCATTTTTGTAGACCCTGTTCAAGCTGGCTCCTATTTGCAGTCCATTTACTGAGCAGCCTCACGAACAATTGCATCAGGGTGACCAAGGGAATTGTAATCTGTAGCAGGGTAGCCAGCAACTTGTGAAAGTAGGAACTTGGTTTGAAATTTCCTTGTCTGCAAAGCTACTTTGCTTTAGGATTTCAGCCATCAGAGGTGTGGGTTGACCTGGCTTTGTGCTGGGGCACTGCAGTGGTTCAGCTCTTCTACCTCCCTTTTGGCTTCGCAGCTCAGCCACATCTCCCAAATAAAGAGACTGTCCTGTGATTGTCCAAGCATGTCATCATATGCTCTGAGATCAGGATGGAGAAGAGTAACCTGACCTTACTTCCTGTTGAGATACATTTGCAGTGTGCCAAATGCTCTCCGGGGCTACTTTTTTGATCTGTTAAGAGCTGTGGCTGCTGCATTTAACAACTGTTACCATGTAGTTCTTGTCCCCAGCATGAAATTCCCAGTAATACATTTTTGGAGCTCTCTGCAAGTTCTTGCTTTGACTTTGCTGAGGTCGTTGCTGGCTCTGATACACTGGCAGGTGAAGTAGTTAAATGTTCTGTGTGACCTGAAGGATTTGCAAAGGTGGGCACCAAAAGTGGCATCAAAAAGACACAGCCTCAGAGGGCTGGTTTGGTTTCAGGAAGTAATGGTGGACATCAAATACATTATTTGATGGGCATCCTTTGGAAGGGGAGCTTGCCTGGTAAACTGTTCTACAGACTTTGATCTTCCCAAAAAGTCTGAGACTGAGCATGGAAGTTCAGTTTACTAGGAAAAATTTTTCATCAGTAAAATATTTCAACTGAAAAGTCTGGAACAAAGAGTAACACCAACCAAACAAGATGTCAGTGGCAAATGTAAACCCTGAGACAGTGGTTGGTGGTATCAGGGTTTTGATTCTTTGACATTCAGAATTAAGTTTTCTCCTGCTTTTCATGTTTTGTTATCCTAGATGGGGAAAACAATCGTTAAGGATTCATTTTAGTAACTATTAAAATTAAATCAAGGTAAATTTCATTCAAAATACAGTAATATGTGATCATACAGAACTGGTGAAAACAGCTTAACAATTAGGTGTGCTATCCTTGCAGGCTTTTGAAGACCCTTTGTAGGTAGACTTGGAATCTGCCACTGGGGCACACAGGAGTTTTACCTGCTTTTTGGCTGATGCCAGTCTCGTGCATCATTTTCTGTTTAAGCAGATGAGAAAATTGAGCCTGCTGAAAAGTAGCCTAATGATTCTCTTTTCAATTTCTTCCTGTGGAAAAAAATCCTAATGCTCTTAAACAAAACTATTTTAGAGCTATTAATACGAATTGTGTTGGTGGGCATTCTTGCAGAGAGGATTAGAAACTGCTTAAAATTCTTTACAACTATCTTAAGTGATGGAGCTATGGAGAATTGCAGTTCTGAACCTTAATAGCATTGACAGTGGGGGTTTGCAGTCAGGTTTTTGATGAAGTCATGATGAGTTCTATCTACCTCAGCCCTCAGTTCAGCTCTCTGGTGTTTGGATGGAAGGAAATGTGCATGGAGAATTCTTTCACCCTTGGGAGGAATGTGAATTTCCTTGGAAATTCCAGCTAGCCATGAAGATATTGTAACAGCCAAGTAAGATAAAAATATTACCCTCTTGGGAAAATATTTACGTTTTAATCCAGAAGACAGTTTTTCTCATGTACTCTTCTACTGGATGGTTATGTGCTTGTGTAACATTTTAGAGTCTTTGTACTGTAATATTACAGTGAGTAGTTTTGTTAGCACAAGTAGAAAAAAGCTTTTAACTGATCTTTGCCTCTTCATAACAGCATTTTTCTTTTGTTTCAGAGCAAACTTGATGATTATCAGGAACGAATGAACAAGGGAGAACGTCTGAATCAAGATCAACTGGTAAGAAAAACAAACAAAAAAAACCAACAACAAAAAATCCTGACTGTATGTCTGTTAAATTGCTTTGTTATTTGTGGTAAGGAGTTTCATGCTGCCTCTCTCCTTGCTGGGGCTGGTTCTTATAGTATGTTATTGCAGAGCTTGATTCAGCAGCAGTTTTGCAGTTGTAGTAAATAAAAAGCAAGTATCAATTTACATTCAGTTGTATGGTGCAAACACATGCATTGATACTTCAGGAGATTACCAGATTCTCAGTAATCAACGGGTTTTTGTTGATTTTTAACACTAAAAAAGTGAAGGGGGAAAAAAATGTACCCTCTAACTGTTGCAGCTGTTGACACTTAAAAGAATGAGCTGCTTCCCTTGGTCCCTTGGATTATTTCATCTTCACTTTGGTGGTTCTGTGTCAGCTGAAGACTGAACTGTCACAAATTGTGTATTTTTATTTTATAATGGCCTGTTTTGAAGATAAACCATGATAGAGAACTGACATCATATTGAGGAGGGAAGCTCATGTTTTTTATGAAGCTTGACTACCAGACTTGATAAAAATCTTATTAGTTTGGAGAAAACCATTATTTTGTCACAGCAGGGATGTAAATGTCTCAACCATATCCCCCTAATTTGATTCTGAGTTGATGTAATTTCTCAGTACTACCAAATAGGTTGAGGAATTTGGTTTGCTTTGGTGCAGATCAGAGTATTAGGTTTAAGAAGATAGCAAAAGCAAAGATTTCAGGAGAAGGGGACATTAATCTGTATATTGTGATTTTGGCTCTGACTGGAGATAACAATCCATTTAATTCTCAAACTCTTGAGCAGTTCTGAGTTGCCAGATTGTTTTGTGTCCTCCATTCTCCCAGTTAGTTTTTGTCAGGAGCTGGCTACAGCCAAGCATGAAACCAGTCCATCATTCATGTGAGCACATAAAGGCATATTTTTATATATGTTTAGCATATATAAAGAAACTGGAGGCCCCAAGGACATCCACGGGTCTGATATCTGGGCCAGTGAAAATCTGAATTTGCCTTAACATAGTTGCAGTCCCATTCAGGGATGCTGTTTCTCACTTCAGAACTAAAAAATGTGGGTATTTATTTGTTGGAAGCACATACTCTGTTCTGTTGCTGATGGTTTACATTTGTGGTCTTTCTGGGTTTTTTTAAGGATGCGGTGTCAAAATATCAGGAAGTGACAAATAATCTGGAATTTGCTAAGGAACTGCAGAGGAGTTTTATGGCTCTGAGCCAAGATGTAAGTAAAGATCAAACTTTGCCATGTGGATTATCCGAACACTTTAAACTCTTCCATGGAGACAGCAGTCACCTGTTTACAGGGGTGAATTGCTCTTTTTTTATTGTATGGTTCACTGTTTTCTTCTATTCTTTATATTTGTTGATGTCAGGTTTTCTGAAGAATTTCTGGTGTACTAGATAAATGTATGGAAACAAGAATAATGTAATTTTCTGACACAGCACAAGTGTTGAAAACTGTGATCACAGACCAGGTCTGTCATGCAACATTAAATATGGTTACTTCTTGCCATTTGTAACGTTTTCTTAAATGGGTTTCATTGGGTTTTCATTTCTTAATAATACAATCTGAAACTACATTATGGGACAACTAGTATTAGTTTTGTAAAAGGTAAATTAATTAATTGTAAACTACAAAACAGGTAATCTGTTGGGTTGGTGTTTTATCAAGGATGCAGAATAATACTGTGATCAAAAATTAAATTCTAAACATTTGGGAGCTCTGGAAAGAGCAGCAGTGTTGGAGGAATTGGTCAAGTAGTAGATGTTAATACAAGTGACTGCTCTAAGGAGTGTGTTTGGCGTGTGAACAGGCTGGGATCATTTGAAGGGCAGCAGCATCCTTGCTTTATAAACTGCTTTCCATGTCAGCTGGGGCTGTAGATTAATTTGTAGGACTAAGCCAAGCTGGTTTTTTTATTTTCTGGCATCGCAGATCCATTTGTGTTCATGGAATGTTAGTAATGGAGAATATAATTTTCTGGACAAGTCTGTTCTGAAGTGTTTCCCTGGTCAGCTGACTGCTGAAAGAAGCCAGTGAATGCAGGAGTACCATGCTCTGCTTTCAAACTTAGTTGCCGTTTTTCCTGACTGGAGTTAGTTGATTTTAAGATACATCTTTTTAAAGATTTTTAAAAATGAAATTTAGATGTTTCAGGTGGAAAAGTTTAGTGTCGCAATAGATTTTTTGGGAAGAGAATATTAAATTTCCAAAGTGGACCAGATGAACTAGGGATGCTGGATGCTTTGATTAAGATGAAGAGTGGAACATCCTGTAGGTTCAGGGTGGTGCTGCATTTCGACCTGTCTTGTGGAGGGTTCACTGCAGAGCACAAGGCTGCTGATGATGTGTCATCCTCTCCCTCCCTGCATCTGTGCTTCTCACACTGGGAATGCCGCAGTGCATGCACATGCTTGTTCCCTGGGGTGTCTGACTGGGGATCTCATGTCCAAGAATTTGTTGAAATCCTTATTTGAACTTGCTGATCCTGTCTATCTCCCCAGCCTTTCATGGCAAAACGTTCCATGAGTTCCCTCTTGTGGTGTGTGAAAAAACAGAGTACTTTTCTTTGCCTTTTTTAAGCTGATCTCCTGGTTGTTCCAATGAATGCTTCCTACTATCATGGGATATGGTGAATAATGTCTATGTTCCTGCTCTCTCTGTGGCCAGTGTGAAAAATCTGGATCACCCAAGCTTTTCAAAATGGAATAACCCAAAACTTGGACTCTGCTCTTGCCCAGCAGAATAATTTAACGCTTAGGCTATTCCCTTGCCTTCCTCTATACCCTTCCTCAGCAGTTAAAGACATTTCCAAACAGTTTTTCCCTTGGGTCCATTCCAGATCCAGAAAACTATAAAGAAGACAGCTCGTAGGGAGCAGCTGATGCGAGAGGAGGCTGAGCAGAAGCGTTTAAAGACTGTGCTGGAGTTGCAGTTTATTCTGGAGAAGTTGGGGGATGATGAAGTACGCAGCGACCTCAAACAAGGATCCAACGGGGTGCCAGTGCTGACAGAGGAGGAACTGACAATGCTGGATGAGTTTTATAAGCTGGTTTACCCTGAACGAGACATGAACATGAGGTAGGGTTACAGCAAAGTGCTCCTCTTCCTAATTGCCAGTCAGTTAACAATGTATTTAGTATGGTAATTTAAAGACTCCATAAGAAATTAACTCTTATTAATTAATTTTTAAGGTTGAATGAGCAGTATGAGCAAGCATCTGTTCACCTGTGGGACTTACTGGAAGGGAAGGAAAAAACAGTTTGTGGAACAACCTGTAAGTACAGTCTCTGCATGAAGAGATAGCATGGTGAATTTGTGCCTTAACTAAAACACACATCTGATGTAAGAGAACTCGGGCAGTTAATTATCTCTGAGTTGTTAGAGGAACTACGTTTTCTCGGCTCTTAGCTGGACGGTAACAGTGACTTGTGAAGTTTGTTCTTGGTGTGTGTATTTTTTTTATACTGGCTCAACATTACTCAGTATTGAAGCTCAGTCTGTTCATGCTATTTTAGCAGTATTCTGCTGCTGCTGGTGCTCAGTAACAGCTCTTTGTTTTCTGCTAACCTGGGTGTGAACAAGGTGACGGAGTAATGCATACACTGGCATGGCCTTCCTTAGTGAAGTGTTCTCTCCCCACTTAACTCCTGCAGAAAGTGTTGTGATTTCATCCTGTTTTCATTGATTAGCTGCAGGTCATAGTGTGACCATGCCAGCCAGACTGCTTTTGTATGGAAATAATTCACAAATACCTGGACCTAGGCAGCCACTAATGCTGCTTTGCCAGTGGGGCTGTTGTCTTTTGGATTAAGATGCCCCAGCATTCACCTGAGGTACTGAGGGCAGGTGTTCTTCACTTACAGAGGCTCAAGCCACTTCACATCAGGGGAAGAACCCTCATGAATCAGGTGGTACTCATGTAGATTTATTTTTATTGACAATTGATTTGGAAGAAATTGTCTTACAGTAATGGTTTAATAACAGGAATTTTTTTTTTGTCTAGTAATTAAATTCATAAACTTGACCTCACTGTGAACTACTGCACAAAACTTCTGAAGAGTTATATGTACTCTTGAGATCCTTCTTGCACTTCAGATTTTTCTGAATGACAGTAGATTATTTATTAATTTATTGAATGTGACCCAGTAAGATTATAAATCCTGGACCAGTAGTGGTCGTGTGGTCATGCTGCTTGGGGCAGCAACATCTTCCCAACAAAAGGGTCATAAAATGTACATGTGATCATTGTGAAGGAAGGAAGGAGAAGATGATGAGGACTGAGGTGGTACTGATGTTTCCCTGTTCCATTTTCCCAGATAAGGCACTGAAGGAGGTTGTTGAACGGATTCTTCAGACCAGTTATTTTGACAGCACCCACAACCACCAGAATGGGCTGTGTGAGGAAGAGGAGGCAGCGCCTGCACCTGCAGTAGAAGACACTGCAGCAGAAGCTGGTGAGAAGGGGAAGAAACTTGGGAATATTGTATCCAATTTTAAGACAACTAAGGACATTGTTCCCTTTTGTGGAAAAGGCATAGTTGAGCATTACTCTCCGTAGTGAGAATTTAATAGGTTTTTTCTTTACGATTCAAAGCTCTGAGAATATCTGTTATCATTAATTCTCTTTTAATGCTCATGACATTTCTTCTTTGCTCTAAGGCACAAGATTTTCTCACCTAATTTGGTATCTTCTAGGTCTATAACATGGAGATGGTTGGGGTCTTTATTGTTGTTGTTTTGGGTTTTGTTTATTTGGTTTTTTTACACATAAATGGTTTATTTCTTCCAGAACCCGATCCAGCAGAAGAATTTACTGAACCAACTGAAGTTGAATCAACTGAGGTATTATTCACTGAAAGACTGTCATTTTGTATACCTTCAATGCCACTTACTTTTACTTTCATACACTTTCTTATTTTTATTTTAGTATGTAAACAGACAATTCATGGCAGAGACTCAGTTCAGCAGTAGTGAGAAGGAACAGGTAGATGAGTGGACAGTTGAAACGGTTGAGGTAAGATCTTGTGTACTGCAGGTAAAATTGCAATCCCTGTTTCTGCTGGCTCACAATTCCTGATAGGTTTTAGTATTGCATCCCTTCTCCCCCAATATATAAAAGAATACATATATTTAAGTAGACTCGGACACACTATTGGATTCTTTAATTACATACTTAGCTCAGGAGTACCTAAAATAAAAAGAAAAAAAACCTGTTCAGTCTGGCTAAGTTTGCAGAGAAATTTCTTCATTAGTGGCTTGCTTGGGAAAACAGGGCTTAAAAAGACTTTAAAGACTTGTTTTGAAGTCTTTTCTTTTTGGAGAACTTAGCTACAAATATAGCACTTGAAACTTTATCTGCCCAGCTGCTGCTGACAGTGTGGTGTAGTTGTACTTCATTAAGCAGGTCCCTGGAGAGGGAGCTAAAAATGAGTAATTCAACTAATACCTACTTCAGATTGCTTACATGCATCATTTGATGTTAAAATATGCTTGTGTGTACGTCTCTGCTTCCCAGAACTACAGTTCTTCAAGTATCTCTCTTGTTACTATTTTGCACTTGAGTGGCTGTTCACTGGTGGTGTTTGGTGGTGCAGTGGTGTTGGAATCCATTCCCAGTTTGGTGATGTGTGCTCAGATTTTGCTACATGTACAAGTCTTTGATTTTATTGCACTGGAATTTGTGGTCCTTACGTATGGGAAAGGACAAGCCCCCCGTTTGGTATGTTTGAGCTAGAGTTGTGTCTGTCTGTTAAGTATGAGAAGCTTCTTTCAAGTGCTGAAGAGTTAATTTTTTATTTATTTTAGCCTTATGCAGCAGCAAATTGCAGATGGTCATGTTTTAAACTTCATTGGTGTCTTTGGGCTGTTTTTAAGTGTAGGAGTGGAGTAAGTGTTCATCATCTTGTGAAGTGCTGAAAAAACAGAGCAGCTGTTTTGATCTGATAAACTAATCTGGCTGATTTCACATGGAGTCTGGCTAAAATTCCTGTTTTTACAGTGTTGAAGACCACTAAGAGATTTAATAATGCTAAGGATGGATGTGAGGCTTCTAAAACTAAGTAGACAGCTTTGCCATGTATGTGAAGGGGTTGGTAGTTCCTTGTCATAGAATTTAATTTCATTACTTAAAAAACTCAATTATCACTGCTACTCCCTGCTACTGAATATTAATGATTGATTGGCTTCAATTACACCCATTTTATTTCTGTGTTTCTATCAAGTTTCCAGGGTGGTTCAGTTCTCTATAGTTCTTAATATAAGGAGTATGGATGAAGATGTAATTCAGTTGTAGTTTGGTATCAGACAGATTTCAGAAACTTGTCATTTCCTAGTCAGCCGAATCTGCAATTGGATCAGCTTTGTTTTCATAGGACAATACAAAGAATTTGTGCTTTAATTGCCCTTTCTGTCCCAATATCTTGGACATGATAGGAAGGAATAATTTAGGAAAAATTAAAGTTGAAGCCTGGTTCTTCATAATAAAGAACTTTTTTTTATCAGTTATAACACAAAAAAGGGAAAATAATATCTGCCTGTGAAATTATTCCTGCTGGCACCAGAGTCTCATTTCTCAGGAGAATGCAGTTGAATTGTGCTTTGGTAAGATCATGACACAGAATATACACTGATAGTTGTGAATTTTGAAATTTGAAAGAGGACATTTGCTAAGAAGGTCTCCATAATTGTTCACAAAGGGGGAGAATATCATAAACTCCTCTTTTTCAGTAACCCTCAAGCAGATGTGATACAGTCAGGATTTCTGTTGTGTATTTCTAGTTTGGGAAGTGATGATGTCTTCACAAGGATGTTTTTGCATGGTCCTTCTATAAGTTTTAAGTGAAATAATTTGCTTATGAATTTTCTAAATATATTTGGATTATATGATGATCTAATTTTGGTGAAGATGTCCTTTATTGGTAATAGTATTTATGGAGTTTCTTACTGTTGTTTTATGGGGTTTAAATTTTTTTTAACTGCTTCTTCTGTAATTAGTGCCTGAGTCTGGCTGTACACAGAGTTCTCAGTGTGTTAGATTGTGGAACTTCGGATGGAATGTTGGATGGATGTTGTGTAGAATTGAAAAATGTTCTCAAACTGACAAAATTCAAGTTAATTCTGTTGGTTTGTGGTGTCATTAAACTTGTGGTTTTACCTTCCCTCCTCTTTTTTTCCTTGTCTCATGTCAGTCTCCTTGCATTGTGTTTGGCAGTTCTGCCTGCTGACAAAGTTAACTTACTTCACGCAACTTGAAATTTGTTCAGTTGTTTCATCCTGCTATGGTTGTACTCAATCAGAGTACCTAATAGTGCTATTATTAGCTGAAGGAATGGGTCCTAAACTGTTTCTTTTGACATCAGAAAAGGAGTATTGAAAAAGATAATGTAAAATATGAAATACCATCTAAAGTTACTGCTGTACTATTTGTGAAAAAGGAAAATGTTGGATATTTTTGTCACAGTTGTATGTTCTTGATGATTCTGTTGACTCTTTTTTCTTGAGGATACTAAATGGTTATGAATGACTTGGACTTCATAAATTGGGTGGTAGTGCTCAAATAATTGAGAGCACTTTTGGTAATAGCTATGCAGGAGATGAGTAGCTGATGGTTTTACCACTCAAATTTCACCTGATGATCTGACTTGAACTTTTTCTTCCATTTTTAAACTTTTTAATGTGCAAAAGGTCTATATATGTTCTCTAGGTAATTTTTTCCACTCACAGGGCTTAATTTTTAATTTGGAAACAGTCCATAATGTGAATTTCAGGGACTAATAGACCAGAGTTGTGCTTAGTTTCCAATGTGGACTGCCTCAGAGTGTATTTTTCATGGGAATTGTCAGTTGCTTCTCTGTGGATTGCTACCAGTGGTGATTTGGGTCTGGAGGGGATCTCAAAGAGGACTGTAGATTGTGGCTAGCTTTTAGTTTTGTTCAGGTTTTCTGTTTGGGATTTGCTCAAGGAACAAGCCATTGGAATTGGTGAGGCAACTGCATGTGCAGAATGCTATGGACAAACAGGACTTGGAAATCTGGGAAATCAGTAGGAATGCTGGAAGATGCTGTAGATTTCTTTGAGAAGTTAAAAAGAAATGTGCAGGCTTTGAGGGTGGATAGTGGCAGTGTGAAGCTTAAATTTAGTTCAGACCTTTGTTATAGGACTGGTTTGTAAATTGTCATGACAGCTGTACAGAAATCTGTCTTACGCAGTTCTAGGATGAAATCAGGTCTTTTACATCAATATTTTGAACTTTCAGGTGCCTGTATGCTAGTTTATATCCTGTGTAACTTAAGTTTTAAGGCTTAGCTGTTTATCTGGAATGTTAGTAGTATTAGAAGGTCATTGAAACAGAGAAGTAGTGATAAGAGACAATGATCTTTTTTAAGGGTATTTGTTGACATTGAAATGGCACTTGTGGATTATAGGAGCTGCCTAAAGAGATGGCATGGGACTGCCTAGGGCCATCGAAGTGTAGCGTGACCATCTTTGTCGCTATCTGTTTTCAAACTTTGCTGATGGATGGTTGAAGTGCCCATGTCCAGCTATGCTGCTTGCTCTGCTGTCTGATCAGGTGCTATCTGAAAGCCCATTGCAGTTTGTTCCTTTGTTGGTGTTTGCCACTTTGGGATATGTCTGGTAAATCTGAGCTTTCTTGCCCTCCCTGATCTGTGCTTCTGCTTCTGGGCTTCTGCTGTCCCCTCACAGTGCTGTCTGGCAGTCCTCGTCATGCAGTGCTGCCTGCTGTTTCTGAGACAGTAAATCAGGGAGCTAGGATAACAGTAGCTGTGAAAATTGAGCTCTATGAAGTCTTAAAGACAAAAAAATTCCGACTCCACTTATATTTACCAAAAAACTGTGAGAAAAAGAATTGTTCCCCATTTGTGAATATTTATGAAGCTTACTCTTTCCACACTTCCTTTAAATTTGGAGATAAATTGCTGTCTCAAATTCTGCTTTAAAAAACTCCATGTAATAATGAACAAATACTTTTTTCATGGGGAAAAGAGTAGATGGAGAGAGAAAGAAGAGCAGAGTGTGAACTCTGTAGTCCTGTAAGTGCTCAGATGAGTAGGTGGCCACCAGTACTGACCTGTCTGTAGGATGTAATACTGTCCTTCAACACCACTACAGCAATTCCATCATCCATAACCAGTTAGGCAATAGCCAGAAATACCAAGAGCTCCCGAGTCACTTGAGTGCAGTGCTGCCTTGAGCTGAAATTGCAGTTGGTTGTTGTGTCTTGTTAGGTTGTAAATTCCCTGCAGCAACAGACACAGGCGACATCTCCTCCCGTGCCGGAACCTCACACGCTCCCTACTGTGGCTCAGGCAGATCCCCTGGTCAGGAGACAGCGAGTACAGGACCTCATGGCACAGATGCAGGGCCCCTACAACTTCATGCAGGTATTTCTGTACTCTGAACATTCATATGTTTAACCCACAGCAGTGTGAATTTGATTTTTATTATTATTTTATTTTTTCTCCCCAGGACTCGATGCTGGAATTTGAGAACCAAACACTTGATCCTGCCATTGTATCTGCACAGCCTATGAACCCAGCACAGAGTTTGGACATGCCCCAAATGGTTTGCCCTCCAGGTTTGTAATGGTAAATCCTAAACAGAAATACTAGGGAAGTCTGCAAATCGTCTCTTAGAAATGCTTCAGTTGCTACTGTATAGTAAAAGAGTCACCACAAGCAATAGTACAGCTGTTATAGTGTGTTTTTCTCAGAAATGTGATTGTACTATTTTTAGATTTCCAATTCTCACTTGCTTATAGGTGTTGCTTGGAAATGCGGAACATCTAAAGCTTTGATTTTGCTTTGGATTATTTTGGACAAGTAGAAGAAATGTTCTTTGCGTGGAAACAGGTGTTGGTAATTTGAGTATAGCTTTACCATGCTTAAGGCTTCATCATCTTCATGATGATCAGCTTTCACATAAGTGCTCAGAGAAGATAATAATGCTGTTCTGTAAAAGGTTTGATTTTACTGTGTAATAAGTGAAATTATTTTCCTCCAGTTCATGCCGAGTCAAGACTTGCCCAGCCTACCCAAGTTCCTGTGCAACCAGAAGCTACACAGGTAGAATGTTCAGTAAATTCTGGTTGGATTTGAGTTTGATCTTGGGCCCAACTGGAGTCCTAAAAGGATTTATTTCCTAACTACATGAGAAATTCTAAAAAAAAGCTGAAGTTCCAGTTTTGGTAAATTAATGATCTCCATTGTTGCTTATAAGCATTACTAGTTCCTAGTTTCATTCTCTGCAGGCATTTGCAAATTTCCAGTAATGGAAAGCAGGTAGTTTGTATTTGTAGCAGAAATGCCAAAACCAAAACCACTTGGTTCCAGGACAGCCTGTGTCTGTTCAAGTGAGCGTCAGGGCACAAGTAGATCTCATGCATACAGAGTTTGTGTTCTGTTTGATTATTCCCAGTTGCTTGCTTGGATTGGGAGTTTTTCCTGTTGTAGAGCAGTCAGCGTGAGTTGAATGCTGGTTCCAGTTGAGCTTTAAGTGGGATCTCCTAAACTTGATTCTACTCTATAAATGAAGTAGTCACTTTCTTGTTAAGATATTTCAGTTGTCTGGTGATTAAAAAAGTTCTTAATTTTGTATTAAGTATGTGTGGCATCTCTGAGGACTCTCTGCTGGTCTCAATAATGGGTCTGATCCCTGTAGGTGTTTGCAAACCAGAAAAAAAGTCTGGATAGATGATGGATCTCACAGTACAGGCAGTGTAAATTGCTTCCTTTGGCTTGTCCAGATAGGTCTGCAAGGTTTAAGTCACTCATTTATATAGAAAGAGGAATGAGGGAGTTATTTCTTGAGTTTCCTTTATATGTACCCCCTGAAGTGCTGATGCTCTCCATAGTTTTGTTGTCTTGTAGAAGTAGACTAATTTTTTTGGGCAGAGGGTTTTCTCTGTTTTACTCTTAGTTGATGTCTGACTTAATCCAGTGGATTTTTTTTTTTCTTATTTCCCTTACCTCAACTAGTGCTGCCAGTGATTCCCTCGAGAATCTTGCAGGCAGTAGCTAAACTTCCTCTTGGCTTTGGAACATTGCAGCATGATGTGAACACCCCCACTTGTTGTTATCCATTGCCTTTTAAACCTGTTAAGCCTTTAATGGAAAGTGCTCTGCTTTGGTGGCTGGACTTTTCCCTGGGTTCTCTGTGTGGGAGCAGAGCTTGTAAAATGTAAAAATCAGGCCACTGGAAGCCAGCCCTTGTCCACTTGTGTTTGAGCTTGGAGCTGTGCCATGTTCGAATATTGGTGGTTAAAAAGTAATTAATTTGTACTGGTTTGAAGATCTGCTGGCTCACAGACTAGAGAATACCATCCACTCTAGAGTTCTCTGATAGTTGTAACAAAACTCTGTGTGAGCATCAGCTGACTTCTGGGGGCTTTGGGGTTTATTTTGTCAGGTTCCCTTGGTTTCTTCTACAAGTGAGGGATATACAGCTTCCCAACCTATGTATCAGCCTTCTCACACAGCAGAGCAACGGCCACAGAAAGAATCAATTGACCAGTTTCAGGCAAGTTAGGTTTCACAGGGGTGGGAAGAACTCTGACTGCAGGTGGCATCAAATGTTAGTCTGTTTCTTCATAAATAACATAATTTTTAGTTGATAGAGGTGCTTCAGTTCCCTTTAATTTCAGAATTCTGAGCCTGTCTGTGACCAGTAAGTCCTCCAAAGCAAGACTTTCCATTTGGCAGCTTGTTTGTTTAGTTGGATGCAGCACGCTGATACCAGCATGGGAGTGTCAGTGTTGTTGGCTTAGGAGATGGGATTTTTAACAGCAGTTATCCTGGAAACGTCTTCATTTCCCCCTTCTAGTGTTTTCTAGTTGTGTTTCAGGTTAATGAGGGAGATCGTTAGGTTTTTCCTCTCATTATGCTGTTGTGAGTGAGGCTGTTGAGCTGAGTAGAAAACAATCTACTTCTAGATTCTAGTAGAGGTGAATCTGAGGCATTGCCACTCTTTTTTAAGTAAAGTTAGAAGTTGAAGTTTTGGTACCTCAAGAGCTGCTAAGATATTGTTTGTTTTAATTACTAGGCTTCCATGTCCTTGAATGCAGACCAGACCCCATCCTCATCATCACTTCCCACTGCATCCCAGCCGCAGGTGTTCCAGGCTGGCTCCAGCAAGCCTTTGCATAGCAGTGGGATCAATGTCAATGCAGCTCCATTCCAGTCCATGCAAACAGTGAGTAGGAAATAATACTGGATCCCTTTGGTTTGGTACTCTTTCTTTGTGGTGGAATCATTCATGTAGCTACATTGGATAGTCTTTGGTTATTCACATTTTTAACACTTTGATGCTTCTTTACAGAGCTGTAAAACTGAATTTCTGTTCTTACAGGTATTCAACATGAATGCACCTGTTCCTCCTGTGAATGAGCCAGAATCCCTTAAGCAGCAAAACCAGTACCAGGCCAGTTACAACCAGAGTTTCTCCAATCAACCTCACCAAGTAGAACAATCAGATCTCCAGCAAGAACAACTCCAGACAGGTAAAATTCTTGTGGCCTCAGTAGAGCAGGTGATAAGTCTGTGAAGTCCTGGATGATGGAGCAAAGCATGTCACAGGTTCCCTTGCAAACCTTTCCCCTGAGCAATACCAGGTTTTGTTATTCTATCTGGGTTTGAATATCCAACAGGTAGTGAAATTCAATATGTCTCTCCAATTATTAAGTCGCTTGACTGAAATTTATATGGGTTTAAAAAAACAAAACATGAACAGGATTATTCTGAAGATGCAGTCACTAGAGTGAAATACTGACTCCCTGATACTAAGGTTGCTTTAAAAGAAACAGTGCAATTTGAGGTGACATTTTGTAGAGGAAATAGCCAGAAATGAGAGCAAATATGGATTGCTTCTCACAGTTAATGTAACATCACAAAGGCCTGGAATCTCGTGCTGAAAACAATGAGATGTGGTTCAAATTTAGCAGGCAAAATGCCTTCCAGGCTAGCAGCTTGGAAAAGTAGAAGTCTATGTCCAGAGCTATTTCTCCCTCACCACCGCCTTCACTTTACACTGAAGTGCTAACAAGTACTGGATGTGGAATAAGGAGAAAGACCATCATCCTTTTCCTCTGTAGTAGAATGCTAGGTTTAAAGAGAGATACATGGGAACATAAAGAAATCCAGACTTTTACACTATTTTTTCTCCCCCGATTCCCCTGCAGTGGTTGGTACCTACCATGGTTCCCCGGACCAGAGTCACCAAGTGGCAGGAAACCACCAGCAGCCTCCACAGCAGAACACTGGATTTCCCAGGAACAGCCAGCCTTACTACAACAGCCGAGGAGTGTCCCGAGGGGGATCCCGCGGGGCCCGGGGCCTCATGAATGGTTACAGGGGCCCTGCAAATGGATTCAGAGGTGAGCAGCTCTGCAAAACACTCCCTGACTTCTGCTTGACGTGGGAGAACACCAGCTCAAGTGTTAAACTACACTGCTTTTTTGAGACTGGGGTGTCTGTGAGACAGTGGAACTTGTAGTGAAAATGTTACTGGTTGTAGGTAAGCAATTTAAAATTAAAGTATATGTTTGGACCTCAGTTACAATACAATATTAAGCATCTACTGCAAGTATAAGCAAATGCAGAAGTATCTACCCATCAAGCAAGGAATTTGGATGCCAGTTGATACTTCAAAAATACTCTTTGTTTTTACAGTATATTTTATAGTTCTGTGTTTCAAGAGAATGAGAATAGGCCGGCTTACATAGAAGTACAAGCACACGAGAGTCCAAAAGTCACTAAGCTGAGGGATTTAACAGGAGTGGAGGAATGATGCTGTAGTTCTGGGCAGATAGAGAATGTTCATGATTCCTGGACTTTATATGTGGCTGTCAGTGTTATATAGAGGATAGATACAGAGATTTCCTTGTCAAGTGTTCTGGGATTACTTATGGACACAGGTACTGTCTTCCCCTCCTGTGGCTGGGCAGTAGAGAAGAAACAGCTGATAGGAGTATGAATGCAGTAACCACAGCTGGGACATTTAAATCCTACCTAGGATCATGCTTAACTCTGGACAGAATGTTCTGTAAATCAAACCTCAGCTTACTCTGAGAAATGCACTGAACTCTGCCTCCTCCCAGTCCTTACCAGGTGTTCATTCTCATTTTTGTAATACATTAGCCCTGATGTTGGAGACATTTCCTTGACTTGCAGGGAAACAGCCCTTGCTAAAGGGATGGGATTTTTTTATAAGGTTTAGGTAAAATGCTGTTACTGCTGTTCTTTCTATAGTAGCAGAAGGTCAAGTATTAAGTGTAACTTTGATTTCCAAGTTAAATACTTGTGCCCTGTTCCTTAGGGGGATATGATGGCTACCGTCCTTCCTTTTCCAACACTCCAAACAGTGGCTACACACAGCCCCAGTTCAATGCTCCTCGAGATTACTCAAACTACCAGAGGGTAAGCTACCAGTGGGGAGAGAAATACCTGTCAAAAGCATGCAGAGCTGTTAGTGACAACTTCCTCTGGGACTTCTTTTGTTGCTCAGGAAGATGGATTGCCTCTGCGTAGTTTGGCAAACTTGAGCACTAAATGTATCTGTCTATATTTCTTAATTATATTGAGCAACACATCCTGTTACTGGAGAGAGCATTTGTCACTGCACATTTTATTCCAGCTGCTAGGCACTAGTTGGAAGTAAGAATTTCTTTTTTGAAGATTATTTTAAACTAAGAAAATGTTGCATGTTGAAGTTCCAGTTGTTCTGTCAGTGCATATTGTTCTGAAAGGTCCTTACTGGCAGTTAGTAACAGAATGGCCGGGTTTTATGTTGTAACTATTTAAATTTCTTTGCTTCAGGATGGGTATCAACAAAATTTCAAACGTGGCTCTGGACAAAGTGGACCCCGGGGAGCTCCTAGAGGTAATTTCCTGAGTAGTGAATAATTGATTAGAGTTGAGTGGAAGTTTCTTAGGCAAATTTTAAAGTTCTGCACTTCAGAAGCAACCTCACTCCTTACTCAGCAGCTCACAATTAAGAATAAAGTGACTTTCTTCTGACCTCATAGGTGACCCTGCTGACTTGAATTACTGGAATTCTGTGAACTGGTGGAAGTTTAGTTGGCTGTTTAATGAGGAATTCTTGGAAAAGAAGTTAAAACAGGAATTGCTGTTGACATTTAGATATAGCAGAACTACTTAACTGTCTTTTATTAATGAAAGCCTTAGGAAACAAACCAAACAGACATAATGAGAATATTGTTAAGCTTCTAAATTCTATTTTCATCGCTGTTTTCTCAGGTCTTTTTTTTGGTACATTTTTGGTGATGAGACTGTGTCTCAGTGCTGACATTGCCATGAGTGCCTTGTTCAGTACAACACTGGGCTGTGGTGAAGCTCAGAGTGTGTTTTAGGAAGCACAACAAAGTCTGACTGAGATCAGACCAGAAGATTTAGGTCTATTTTTAAACTAACTAGATTTCCTTCAGAATTAAACCCCCTTTTTGTGTTTTCTAGGTCGTGGAGGGCCCCCCAGACCAAACAGAGGGATGCCTCAGATGAATGCTCAGCAAGTGAATTAAACACATTCACAGGATTCCGTTCAACGCCAAAAACACGCTGGCCAGTGTAGAATACATGTTACCAGAAGAGTTATTATCTATTTGTTCTCCCTTACAGGAAGTTTGTTGTAAAGGGACTATTTTCATTACCCATAATGACAGGACTACAGTTGCCAGCTTTATACTCCCTGGATATTGAAAGGAACGAAACAACGTTTACTCTGCATGTTCTGTCCTAAGCATCATCTTGAGCCTTGCACATGAGATTCAGATTTCCTCACCCTTGCTAAGAATAAAGCAAAAAAGGCAATTTTCAGGGTGATCCAATCTCCATGGTTAACTGAAGTGGCAGGAAAAAAGCAAAGACTCACTTCTGACATTTAAGTGATTTAACAACATTCAGATAAAATCTGCAAATCCATAAAGATTTACTGTGGTGGCAGTTGACAAAACTTAAATGTTCCCATGAAAAGATGGAAAAGGTGAAATGTGGCTTGGCAGAACAACTGCATTTCAGCTTTTTCTTATTAAATCAAAGCACTGAACAGTTGAAAATGTGTAGTGATGCAGTTGCCCTAAATAGAAAAGTGGGCTTAGAGGCAGTTTGTAACAAAGAAGAGGCAACCTTAGCTGCAGCACTCTTTTATCACCACAACCCTGATTCCTGCAGCTAAGGAGTTAAGAGCGCTTGCATAACTGCTAATGTAACTGTGTAATTATTTTTTTTAGGAGACAAGGTGAAAAACAAACAAAAAGCTTTGATTTGGCACTTGGACAAAATTTTGCAACAAATCCTGAGCTATGATCTGGATGGCCACTGTATATTTGATGTGAAGTATTTAGATATCTCTTTGAAACACTTTTAAGTTTCTTTGATAGCAATGACTTTTTTAAGGATTGGTATTCTCTATCATTCCTTATGACTTGCACATTGTCTGTCACTAATACTTGACCTTGCTGTATTATCACCTAAATAACTGATGCCGGTACTGATGGAAATCCCTAATGGATAATCATAACACTTTTGGTCACATGTCCTTCTGTCTTTCCTGCAGCCTTGAAGGTTTGAAGAAATCTCAAATGCCCGCTGCTGCTGCCCTTCCAATTGCTATCTTTTGAAAAGCACCAGTCTGTGTTTGAGTTGATTTCCCCTTTTCAGGGAAATGACAGCCAGCAGTTACAGTTCTAATGGTATAAGCAAGATAAATAAAACATGTTTATAAAAATTGTATCCTGGAACACTGGTTTTCAACGGCTGAAACAGATTCATTGTGCTGGGGTGACATTTTATAAGGGGTTTTTTTTTCTTTCTTTGTTTTTTTTCCCCTGATAGTCTCTTTTTCCTGACTAGATGTAAACCCTCCTGTTTACTAGCTGTGACTTCTGGGAAACTTTTCTTTTTGATGGACTTTTCAAATTTATTTTTTTTTTCATCAAGGCAGCGATGTATAAAAGAAATGGCTTAAGCCTAGGAGCTGGAAAATACCAAGTCTTATTCAAGTTTTACTGCATCCTTGTGGTATAATCTTTGGAAAAATCACTTGTGCCTGCCTTTTGCGCACATGCACTCTCTCTGCAGTGGGGAGAATATTTTGATAGCTGCCTCCATAGAGGTGTTGGTAGTTCTGTTGCATTCTATAGCACATGCAAGAAAAAAAGTGCTATATTCTATGTTAAGTATTGCTCATCAAATAATTCCTACCTGTGGAAAGGTGAAATTAAGGAACAGCTGCGTGGTGTTTAACTGTTCTGTACAAAACTGAAGGTTGTTTTCACTCAGAGGGTCATTTCTACTTTGTATCGCAACTGAACCTTGAGAACTTGCAGTCAGATACTTTTGACTTTGTTGTGAAACAATCTGGAACTCCATACAAATAGGTGGGATATCACTTTTCCGTGTCCTGTGTGAAGAGCACAAATGAAAAATGTTTTCACTGCGGGAAGTGATAAGCTTGTGAAGACCATATTCCACAACAGGCATCCTGAAACGGGGCTGATGTCTGGAAGCAGCAGTTTGAGTCAAGGCCTAGCACATTCCTAAACTGCAGTCCGGTGAGAAGTTGCTGTTCTGTGTCTTTTTTAGGAAGCTATTACTGAGATAATAGTCCCAACTGTTTTTTAACTGGAAAAAAATAAAAAGACAAACCTTTTAATGTTGAACTGATGTAGGAAAACAGTGAATTCTTTTAATTATTTTATTTTTCTTCATGCATCAGCTTCTAAATGGTTGGTAGAACACAAGCTGTTCAGCTTTCTCCATTGCACACCAAATGCTCCTTAAGGAACTAATTGTAGTTTGTCAGTAAATGTGCACCATACTCAATTAGAGACCTCTGAACAGATCAAAACATTCCACCTTGAGTTTGGGAGGTTGGTTTGGGGTTTTTTTCCAACTTGAATTTATTAATAAAACACTGGACCTCATTGAAAGACAAGTTTGTAAACCTCCTGTATGACAGTGGCCTTTAGAGCCGCTGCCCTACTGTTTCTTGATGGAGGGAGAGATGCAACAAGTCCCTGAGATGTGAGCTGGGAATCTGCAGGGACACCTTTAATCTCCACCCATGGTGCAATAAAGTTTCCTGAAACACCAGCTGGAGTCACCCGGTGGGACACAGAGCCCTCAGTGCTTCTCTGGCCTGTTCAGGGAAGCTCTCCATTTTTACTCCGTAACTTGGCTCTAGATCCAAGTTCCCTCTAGATCACAAGTACTCCTAGGTATGTTTCTTATGGAAAAGGTCCTCGTTTGGGGCTGGCTCATGCTGAGCCCGTTCAGGACATTACGATGAGCTGTTTATTCCATAGGTAGCTGGGGTCTCTGCCCTGTGGCTGGAAAGAGAGCATGGAACAGGGCTGTATCTGAGCCTGTTGAAAACCAAACTTCTGCCTTCAGCCTCTTGCTTCCTGTTAGCTGTAATTCAAGGGTTCCTGAGCATGTATTTTATAAATCCCTCAAGTATTTCAGATGTTTGTGTGTATTGTTACTGTGTCTGGGAAACTTGGATTCTTCCAAGACATCCTCCTACTTCAAAACTGACCCAGAAATCATGAGTTGTTGTCTTACACTTGAGGCCAACCTGCTCCTGAATTTTACTGCTGTGTTTTTGCTGTATACAGGCTGTTTCTAAAAACAGTTTTCCAATGCAGCTTAGGAATTTTGCTGTGGAGGGTTCTAAACTTCACTTAACCTGTTTTCTTCCCCAGATCCTGTCTTTTGTACACAGCAATCTCTGAATCATCAGGCAGAGTAGTTGGAAGAGGATTCTTGGCAGTGTATCCTGCTGGGACTTGTCTCTAAGAGAACCTTGTGTCCTTAAAAATGTGTCTTCTCAAAATGTCCAGCCAACCATAAGTTTTTAGGAAGATGGTAGTGTTACAGGTCTTTGGAGAAAGGATCGAGCTTCCCTCTTTCTCCCAAATGGCATTTGAGTGGAGAGAAGTTACTGAAGAGGCTCTTACTACACATAAATACTGCAAAAATGCTAAATGATACTGAAAAAGTTCTTAAAATTCATATGGTTAAGAACAAAAAATAGGACAAAATCCTTGTGGTCCAGCAGAGCAAGATACAGAACTGGTTGGAAGAATCTTGATATTCACCCCACCCTGTTGATGAAGCTGTGGTCATATCCTGGGAAATCCAAACCATCCCTCTTGCTGATGTGAGACTTATCTTGGTTCAAATCTATTGCAAAGTATTGACATGGATGCTTGAAGTTAAAAGCTAGAGTTGAGGTTTGTCACTGTGTGAAGGAGGCTGGTTTAGTGGGCACCTGTTTCTCCAGTTTTCCATCTGTGCTGAGCATGGATGGGACTAAAAGTTTTCCCATCACTTGAGCTGGCACCAGTGAACTTCCATGGATGTGGTGGGATGGTGCAGCTGTCCCTCACTGATGGACTAGAACATCTGAAGAGCAAGTAGGAAATTAGTCCAAAAAAGAAAACTCTCCTGTTGAACTTGGGGGACAATTTCCTTATTTAAATCTGGCCTTAAATATATTTATGATTATTGTCTGGAGCGTTGATGGAAGCTCCAGTATTGCAATATGGTGCAGCTCCCGTCTAATGGTGTTTTTCCTGAAATGACAGAATTTGTTAAAATGTATCTGAGCACATCCAGCACAGACTGATCTTGGTTGCTGAGTCAGTGGCACAACTTCAGGGAAGGAGCTTTGGACTTTGAAAAAAACAAAGGAACTTTGGGAGCATTCCCTTATTTTTTGTCAGCACACCTTACAGTTGTGGAGAGGGCTAATTGCTTAACCTATAACATTTTCCTGTTTGGCAAATACATTTTTCCAGAGGGAAGGAGGTGGGGAAGGTCCTTCAAACGTATATTTTCGGTGTGATGTGGCAGTGTGATGAGAAACTTCCTTTTCTAGACTGTTCATCTAAGGCAAGAGGTGCTATTCTATTAACCACTTTCAGAGGCTACTTGAATATAGTGGTATCAAAATTCATGGCTCTCTGGATCCAGCCTTAATGGAGAGAAGGAAATCTGTTTTCCAAAATCCACTTCCTAAAAGCTACATGGAGCAGCACTTTGGAGAACTGCATTAGGAAAACTAGAGCCTAACCTGGCATTTGGTTCTGAATTTAATTTTTTTGCTCTCGCTGCAGTTTTATTAAAAGTCAGATTATTTTCCTCTCTTTTTTTAATACTCTTTTTTAAAAGAGTCAGAAGGGTGTAACTAGCTCAGTTCCAACTCTGCTGGCCCATTTCTACCCAACAGCGGATCAAGAGGGCACCTGGAATTTTGGTCTCAAGCTAAAGTTTAGGAAATACCTATTACACTTTTATTAAATGAAAACTTATTACTGCTTTTGAAGCTCTTGGATTTTAGAATGGATTTTAGTAATGCTTCTAGCACATAAAATGAGTGTTGAGAATTTTTAGTTTGTTGTCATGTTTAAATTTTCTGATGGCCTTAAACATACCTGTATATATGTCTTTGCAGTTCATTAACTTAATTTGGAAACAAATTGGTCCATGGCTTATGTAAACACTTGAAAAATAAATCTATTTAAATGTTTTATGTCCTTCCCTTTTAAGCAAATATTTCATACATAAAGGGATTGTCTTGCTGCACTTCTGTTGCATTGGTGGTTTTGTCTCAGTGACTGGGGTTAACTAGATTCACCTAAAAAAAATTGTTCTACAGCCTTTATGATTATTATCAGCATTTTAATCATATTTTTGTTATATTTTAAAACAACCCTGAATATATCCAGTGGTATTAAACACATCTTTCCTATCCTGTCACCTGGTTTTAAATACTTCATTGTTTGAATGTTCAAATTTAAAAAAAAAATCGGCAATATTCAAAGCCAAGAATAAATATATCTATGCAAATAGCTCGGCTCAACTTTGCTATTGAAAGGTTAGGAATACCTTTACTGTCAGTTTGAGAAAAAAATCCTGTGTTTCTGAATCCTCACTGGAATTTCAGGTCAGGTTGATATAGGTTATTTTCTTATTGCTGCTCCACAGTTGTGCAGCTTTGGATTTTGTATGGAAAACTTTTAAACAGCTCTGGTGGATTTATTAAAAAGCATAGCTTAAATGTTAGATGCTCCTTACTGAGGAGCAGGATTCCTAATATTTCCTGAGGGTTCGTTTAGTATCCTATAATAATGAATCCTGAAGCTTTGTTGTTTTCTGGATGTTGTTCCGTTTGCTCTCTGCAGTCTTGTTTCCTCGGGCAAACTGGCTACAAATGCCCTTATTTTTTTTTAAATTTTTTTTTAAAAATTTTTTGGTTTTGTCGTCTTTCCCCCAGAAGCAAAGGTCACCCAGACTCAGAGTCAATCTGCTGGTGCTTAGAAAACCAGAGGCCTGCTTTTCATGCCCACATGCTTGGAGGGGCCGCAGGCAGGATTTCTTTAGAATAAAGAGTTTAAAAAATCTAAACTCGGCGTTGCCTTCGCGACGGAAGTTTGGTTCATCTACCTTTTACAGCCAAAAGTCACTGAAATAAATAACACTGTGGGAAGACAGGCTCTGTCTCAAAATCTCTGGATTTTGGGAACCGCCTGGGCACAGGAGTCCTTTCCCATGTGGACACCTACTTTCAATTATTCTGCTTGAAAGTTCGATATGCAGAGAATGTGTGGTGATACAGAAATGTGTGTTGATACAGAAATGTGTGTTGATACAGAAATGCGTGTTGATACAGAAATACGCGTTTAGAAATAGATCTTTCTACGCATCGCGCAGGCGGGCGGCGGCGGCAGCCCTGGGGTCCTTCCACGCTGTGCGGCGCCCGCGCCCGCGCCCGCGCCCGCCACGTGTCTCAGCGGGAGCGGCGCCGCGGCAGCAGCTCCGGGAGCCGCAGCCATGCAGCGCCGCAAGGTGGACAACCGAATCCGCGTCCTCATCGAAAACGGCGTGGCGGAGCGGCAGCGGAGCCTGTTCGTGGTGGTGGGCGACCGCGGCAAGGATCAGGTAATGCCGTCCCCGGAGGGAGGGGTGCGGGGCCGGTGGGTGCTGAGACCCCCTTGGGCCTGCCTCAGTCCCTGCTCCTCTGTGCCTCCAGCAGGAGTTTAACCTGCATAGCCCCAGGCAGGCAGTGGGGTCTGAGGGGGAGGGAAATCGCAGGGACGGAGGGGTTGGAAGTGGTGTGTGAGACCTCCCTTAGACATCTCCTGCCTGGGAAGCTCATGGGTATCGAATGAAACTCAGCCTGGAGTAGTTTGTGTGTTTGGTTTGGTTTTTTAAAATTAGGGCAATGGACGTTAAGTTTTCTGGCTAGCTGGAGGTTCTTCCCTGAGCTGTGATGGTTTCTCTCTCGGAGTGAGCTTTGAGTCTTCTTGCAGATGAACCTACTCGGTGAAGTTGTGTGGAGGAAATGAACTGCTAAACTCGTTTTTCTTCAGAGACTCTGGCCATGTGTTTTTTAATTGGGAGGGAAAGAACAGCACGTCAAAGCCATGATGTTTTAGGATAAGTCAGTTCACAGAATCACTGAGTTGTTCAGGGTGTCAAAGACCTCCCAGATCACCCAGTCCAGCAAGGCCAAAACAGCCACTAACCCATGTCCCCTCCCCAAGTGCCGCATCTGTGTGGCTTGTAAATCTCTACAGGGATGGGGACTTGACAGCTCGATCAGGGAAGAAATTTTGCCTTGTATCTCACCTAATCCTCTCCTGGCACAGCCTAAGGCTAATTTTTCTTCTCTTGTACTTTGTTCCTGGGAGCAGAACCTGACCTGGCAGCCCCTTCCTGTCAGAAATTTGTGCAGAGCAATAAGGCCCCCCCTGAACCTCCTTTTCTCCAGGATGGGCCCCTTTCCCAGCTTCCTCAGACACGCCTGGTGCTCTGACCCTTCCCCAGTTCCATTCCCTTCCCTGCACATGCTCCAGCCCCTCAGTGTCTTTCTTGCAGTGAGGGGCCCAAAACTGAGCTCAGGATTTGAGGTGTGGCCTCCCCAGAGCTGAGAAGAGGGGAACAATTGCTGCCCTGGCTCTGCTGCTGTTCTCTTCTAACTTCTGTATAACTGATAATTCATTTAACTCCAGTTTGTAGGCAAATAAAATAAACTAATTATTAAAAAAAAACCACCTTGGAAAAGAATTAGTTATTCAGGTGGCAGCACAGGAATGTTGGCATTATTTACTTATGGGTTCTGGCATCTCCCAGATTTGGTTGTATTCAGTGTTTTCACTGAAACACTCTGTGGAAAATCCATATTGAACGGATTATCCATAAGAGAGAGACTGGAAAGGAAACAGAAGGTAAAATCCAATGTCCTGCAGCCCTGGAGAAGCACAGATGCAGCTTCACTTTGTGCCAAGGGATCCCTCTGTTCTCCACAGTGGAAATACAGCAGTAAAATGAAGTTTAGAAAAACTTTGCTTTTTGATGTTCCCCTGGGAGCTGTTTGTGAGTGCTGTGTGCTTTGGCAGGTCGTTATCCTTCACCACATGTTGTCCAAGGCCACGGTGAAGGCCAGGCCCTCTGTGCTGTGGTGCTACAAGAAAGAGCTGGGCTTCAGCAGGTGAGAGATCTCCTGGGTATCTTCCTGGGGAGCCAGCACTGGGGAGCCAGGCTGAGGGATTTGGGTATAAGGGAAGCCAGGTTTGTTCCTGGAAGAGCTGGGGAAAGTTTGCTCTTCCAGGACTGAAATTCTGCTTCCATAATAGAGTTGACACCAGCAGAAAGTACCTCCAGTTTTTCTCCTGTAGCTCTAACACTGACTCTGCTGCCCTGGACCAAATTTCCCCTCACCTTTTTAACCTCACAACTCGGGTTCCTCAGTATTTAAGACAGAGCTCTGACTTCCAGACTCAGCCTGAGCACAATTTTCTCAAACCCTTCCCCAAGAATACTCCTGTAATGTGTTTTTTTTCCCCCAGTCACCGTAAGAAGAGGATGAGGCAGCTCCAGAAGAAGATTAAGAGTGGAACTTTGAACATCAAGGATGATGATCCTTTTGAGCTGTTCATAGCAGCCACAAACATCCGCTACTGCTACTACAATGAAACTCATAAGATCCTTGGGAACACATTTGGAATGTGTGTCCTTCAGGTGAGGAATTACTTGGCTCCCAAAAGGGCATTACAATAATGAGTTGAAATGTTGCAGGAATAGGGATTGTTGCTTCTGTCACTTCAGTTTTGGTGGTCTTGCTTACGTCTCGCGAGTTGTGTGAGGGCAAGGTGGCCTTGTTGGTAGGAGTTGTGACAGGACATTGGTTAGTGCAAAATTAAGTGTGAATTCAACTTTGAGGAATAAAGTTTTTAGGCTTTTTGTCCCTTTCAGTAAGAGCCAGCTGCACTGCTGGGCTCGGCAGCTCTGAAGTTCTTCTTACTCTCCAGGATTTTGAAGCCTTGACTCCAAACCTGTTGGCCAGAACTGTGGAGACAGTGGAAGGTGGTGGAATTGTGGTGATTCTGCTGAGAACTATGAACTCCCTGAAGCAGCTGTATACAATGACCATGGTATGTGCAGCACAATGTGTCTGTTCTCTATGAGTAGCTACATTGAGGTGATGCTGAGTGGGTATTTATTGATTCTATTATGAGCTGTTATCTTCCTTCCATCATCTTTCCTGCTCCCTCATTCATCTGTGATGGGATCTATTGCACTCAGGCAATTCTGGAATGCTTTGTTTCACAACAAAGTCAGAATCCTGTCTGGGATGTGCTGTGGCAGGAAATGGAGAGACAAGAGTAGGAAAGAAGGGGTGACAGTCCTGTAAATGTCATTGTCACTGGTGCCCCTTCTCCAGATTGACATTTTCTTTCTGTTTTCTTTGCATTTTCTTTCAGGACGTTCACTCTCGGTACAGGACAGAGGCCCACCAGGATGTGGTGGGGAGGTTTAATGAGAGGTGAGTGACTCAGAGTGAAAAGGATCTGGGCTGTCTGCCCAAGGAAAGCACGAGGAACAACACTGAGTATTCCTGAAAGGAAAACATCTCACAGGATTGCATTGGAACAGGCCTTTTTTGAAAGCTGAACTTGCAGCTCAGCTGTGGGTAGCTGTAAATACTCAGTTGGGGTAGCTGTACATACTCTGTGTTTAGAAGAGAGTTCAAATGAACCACCAGGGAGCAGTGCTGATGTTTTTACCAAGTTTTCTCTGCCTGCTCAGGTTCATTCTGTCCCTGGCCTCGTGCAAGAACTGCCTGGTGATCGATGACCAGCTGAACATCCTGCCCATCTCCAGCCACGCTGCAAACATCACTCCTGTCCCCCCGCAGTCCCAGGTCAGTGAGTGATTTCAGCCCTTTTCCCTGGCAGAAATCCTTCTGAGTTGACCACAGGGTGTTAAAGATATAAAAACAGGGCATTTTTTAATTTCAATACATAAATTATTATATCAAAGGATGGCATTGCAGAGAGGAAGCAGACTGTTCTACAAAAAGTATGTGGATAAAGCTTGGGGAGCTGTTTTTTCTATACTTTGCTTATTTTTTTTAAATTTTCTGTGCCATCTCTTTTTGTGCTTGCCCATATTTATTAATTTTCCTGTACTGCTGCTCAGCCCAGTGAGGTGGAGCTTGATTGTGGTTGCGTGGAAGGATTTCAAGCTGATGGATAGATGAGACAAGGCAAAAATACTATTTTGTCAGTTGGAGGGTGGGAGAGCGCTTTGGAGATAAGTATATAGCAGGCTCAGGCACAGCTGGAAGCTGTGGCAGTTTTTTCCATTTCTGAGTTACGTGTGTTACATTCCAGGAAAAATTCCCTGAGGATAATACAGACACATATTTGCACTGTTAGAAATGCAACCTTTTATCACTTTCCATTGTGCAGGTTCAGACTGCAGTAAAGTAGAACCAGTTTTAAACAGAAATCTTGAAGCATTTGAACTGTGCTGTGTGGTCTAAGAAATAATCAGCACAGGTTTTGTCAGAGGTGGTAAAAACATTCTAATAGGGCACTGAATTTTAAAGAAAACGAAAATAAAACAACTGCCTTTAGTCATTAAAGCAACACTGAAAGCAGCACAAATGCATATCTGTTGGCTGGAGAGGCTGGTGCCTTTGGAATTTTAAGTGACATCCAGGAAAACACACCTTCATTCCAATCTAAAACAAATTGTGTTTGTGTCCAAGTTTATTGTTTGGCTCTGAAAGTCTCGATATTTTGGTTTTGGTGCTGCAGTAGTTCTTCTCCCTCACACTTCATGTGACAGGTGTAACAAAGATAATGAATGTCAAAAGCCTGAAAGATGAATTAAATTATTCAGAACACTTTTCTATGATCTGTTTTTCCTGGCAATGCCATTCTCTAATTACTATGTACTCCAAAATCCTTCCCTTTTTCCCTCCAAGCCTGGAGAAGTCAGGATTGGGGAACCTCTTTGTGACCATTCTCCTGAAGATGCCTGGAAATTAAAGTGTTAAATACGTGTCTGGCCATATAAATTCTCATATTCTTGGGGAAGACGTTCTTCTTGTGGTAACTTTTCCTTCCAGATCCCTTTCTCTGCCTGACAAAGGGTATCAGAAGACACCACAAAGGTGGAATTGTGCTGAAATGTCCCTTCCTCATCCTGTTGTGTGCTTGTAGGAGGAGAGCCTGCGGCCCCAGGACTTGGAGCTGAGGGAGCTGAAGGAGAGCCTGCAGGACACACAGCCTGTGGGAGTGCTGGTGGATGGCTGCAAAACTGTGGATCAGGTTGGTGTGCTACCCGAAGCTGAGGTTCTCTGGGCATGGCAGGTCATGGTGTGAGAGAAACTCACACACTGTTTTCTGGGGGTTTTCTAATCCTCAGGCAAAAGCAGTTCTAAAATTCATTGAAGCCATTTCTGAGAAGACCCTGAGAAGCACTGTGGCATTAACAGCAGCCAGAGGACGAGGGAAATCTGCTGCTTTGGGGCTGGCTATTGCTGGAGCTGTAGCTTTTGGGTGAGTGAGCCCTCCTTCCAATCCCCCAGGCCTTACCTGCATCCCTGAGTTTAAAAAAAAAAAACAAACCAACAAAACCAAGATGACAGAATCTGAATATGTTTTTAATTTCCAGTCTTAAATCTCTCATTTTCAGTCTTGTATCTTTTGATTGCTGCATACACTCATGGTCAAATTTTTCAAAAAATTCGAAATAATCATACAGGAATCAGGATAAGTGTGTATAGGAATCTCCTGTGTTTTGGTCATTAGGTAAAGTCAACCCCTCCTATTAAAAACCCATCTTATTTAGTACTTACTATTTAGTACTTCTTAGAAAAATTGTTCAGCTCTTGTTTTGTTTTTTCTCTGCAGTTACTCCAATATCTTTGTCACATCTCCCAGCCCTGACAACCTTCACACTCTCTTTGAGTTCATATTTAAAGGCTTTGATGCACTGCAGTATCAGGTGAGGGGAGCAGACTATTTTACAATACTTTCAAAGCATTCGGGCCCAGGAGGTTTTGCACCTAATCTGTGCTTTTGGCTACATATATTTGCAACCTGCCCTTTTTACCATGTTCTGCAAAAAAAGGAATCATGGCAGAGTTATGTTTCTTTCTCTGTTTTAAAGTAGGGTAAACCAGTTTCTTTGTGGAGCAGATTTTAATATCAGTGAATAAATTCCCAGTTCTCAGGCCTTTGAAATTCTTATAAGAAATTTTTATTAGAATGTGAAATAAGTGTCTGAGCTTATTTTGAGGATGATGGTAAATTATTTTTTTCTTAGATCTTGGCTTTTTATATTGTTTAAAAATGTTATTTTCCAGGAACACCTGGACTATGAGATTGTTCAGTCCTTAAATCCAGAGTTCAACAAGGCAGTGGTCAGAGTGAATGTGTTCAAGGAGCACAGGCAGACCATCCAGGTAATTGACATTCTTGCCTTTCCAGTTTTTGTTCCTGGCTGTTTTTGCCAGTGTTGAAGTTGTTTTGAATTTAAGCATGTTCATTCTGTGTGATGTATAACTGTCCTGTTAACTTTTGCTGTAGGGCAGATCTTTAGGGAGTGACTTCCTCAAAATACCTTCTCTCTTTCAGGGAATAACTTGTAGATTACAAAGCTCCCTCATGGGTTTCTCCCAAAACAAAAGCAAAGGAGGTGAAAGAAGCAGTGCAGGAAGAGCTTTTAGTGATTAGATTTCCTTTATTTTCCTCACCTCTGCAGATGAATTCATGTGGAATTGTGCTAAATAAGATGTGCGAGCCAGTCCTTGTTAGGGCAACATAAACCCTCTCCTGACTTTGTTTTTTCATATCTCGAGTCTCTGGCTTGGTGTTTGAGGAGAAGAAGGACAGCAAAGAGCTTTCCAGGGCTCCAACTTTGTGAATTCTGACGTTTCCCTGATTACAGGCAGGCTGCTGATGGCAGTGACTGTGTGCTCTCTTTTGCAGTACATACACCCTGCAGATTCTGTGAAGCTGGGCCAGGCTGAGCTTGTGGTGATCGATGAAGCTGCCGCCATTCCTCTGCCCCTAGTGAAGAACCTACTGGGCCCTTACCTGGTGTTCATGGCTTCCACCATCAATGGGTAAAGGCAAGAGCAACCCCTCTGTGCTGGGGCTTCCCCAGAGCTCTGGATGGCTGCCTGGTTCCTTGCTTCAGGCTTTCTGTGTCCTGGTTTCCAGGTACGAGGGCACAGGTCGGTCGCTGTCCCTGAAGCTCATCCAGCAACTCCGCCAGCAGAGCACCCAGAGCCAGGTGACCCTGACAGCAGAGAACAAATCCACAGCCACTGCCAAGCTCACCTCAGGTATAACACCTCTGGGTTGTGTGTCACCATGGCTGGGGCTGCTGTCAGCCAGATGCCGTGGCTGTCCCACAATCCGTGTGCTTTGCAGCTGTGGGAAAGGGCTTGTGTGAGGAAATTATGAAAGTCGGCTGTTTTTCCCTCACAAGCTGTGGATGGAAGGCTTTTAAGAGGTGAAAAATCAGCAACTGACAGTTTTCTAATCTGAGAGCCCTTCAGAGCACAGGGATCCTGTGGGATGCTTGTCTGGCTGTGGCTTCCAGCACTGAATGGTTGCAATCCTTGCAGCTCGCACGTTGCATGAGGTGTCCCTGCATGAGTCCATCAGATACGCCCCTGGGGACCCTGTGGAGAAGTGGCTGAATGATCTCCTGTGCCTGGACTGCCTCAACATCACCAGGATCATCTCTGGCTGCCCTCTGCCAGACACCTGTGACCTGTATCCTTGCTGAATGTTTCTCAGCCTGGTTGATGGTTGATTCTGTAGCTGATGGGATAAGCTCATCACACAATCTTTTCCGAGACTCACTTCTGGAATTAAACCCTGGTGGCACTGGTGGTATATTGCCAGGACATCACCAAACCCGTTTTCCTGCAGAGACAACCACAAGGAAGGGTTGCATGAAGGGAAGCCCTTGCTGGAGTTATAAAAAGTTTATCTTTACAGATGAAGGGTGTGAAAGCTGCAAACATTGCTCAACATCATTTTTCTTGTAGATTAAGCTGTGTCATAGGTCTTAAGATGACAAGCCAGCGTGTGGCCCAGATAATGAAAATAAACTGACAGGAAGCTTTTTCCTGATTTCCAAGAAGGTATTTTCCTTAATCCCTGTGTTTAGATACTATGTAAATAGAGACACACTCTTTTGTTACCACAGAGCGTCAGAGGTTTTCCTGCAGAGGCTGATGGCCCTCTATGTAGCTTCACACTACAAGGTAGGGCTTGGGCTTCTTCCAACCAATTTCATTCCCACTTTCAGTGTGGAATTTTCTGGGGACAGCAGTGCTTGTTATGACAACTTGACTTATTTCACAAGAGATTTCTCAACAGCTTCTTCTTTCATACAGAGCTGTATTCTCATTTCTCTGAGATCTCTGTCTCAGTCTTGACTGTACATACTGGATTGCCAGATAGTCTGGAATATTTTTGCCTTGTGAAAATGTGGAGACTAAAATTCCAAATGAGCCTCCAAGCTTGTCAGGATTTTATCAGTGCTGAACCTCATTGCAGTTCTCTTTACTGTTTTCTGGTGACCTAAAGTTCATCAAGAGCAGCACCATTATGAGACAGAAAAGAGTAATAATTAATCTCAAGGTTTCAAGACTGGAGGTGTTTGTAAATGTGAGTGGGGAAGTCCAGAAGCACTGAACTACTGAGTTATAAAAATCTGAGACTTAAAAAAATTAGGATTTGATAACTTAGGAGCTAAGGAGCTGTATGAAAATAGGAAGTTTAGGTTCATACATATTAGAGCACAAATTTTCCCTTGAGGAAAATAGATGCTGTCTGGCGGTGTGACAGCCATGAGCTGGCCTGGGAACTCCTCCATCCCTTAGCAGTGTACAAGTTCCAAATTTCTTAATAACTCTAAATTTGGAAAATAGAGGGATTGTTTAGAAATCAGTTGGACTTTGAAGCTCTTCTCATAGAATAACCATTTGAGTAATACTTTCAGGCATTCTTGGGGTTGTCCTGTGCAGGGCCAGGAGCTAGACTCAGTGCTGATGGATCCCTTCCAACTCAGGGTATTCTGTGATTCTCTGGAGAATTTTTCATCTTTCTGATGTCTTCACCCTCCAGAACTCCCCTAATGATCTCCAGATGCTCTCTGATGCCCCTGCCCATCATCTCTTTTGCCTTTTGCCACCTGTTCCACCTACCCAGAATTCATTACCAGAAGTCCTGGCTGTTGTTCAGGTAAGAGAACAATTTAAGTGTCAGTTTTGATCCTGGTACAGTTGAGTAGGAGAAAGCATTTTGTGTGTGTTCATGGTTTTGTGTCTTTCCTGGCAGGTGTGCATGGAGGGAGAGATCTCCCGCCAGTCCATCATGAACAGCCTGTCCAGGGGAAAGAAAGCCTCTGGTGATCTTATTCCCTGGACCATTTCAGAGCAGGTGGGTGATTTGGCTGTGCACTTGCACCCAGGGTGTATTTCATGTATTTCTTTATTTCCAGAGTGCTTAGCCATGTCCTTCAAATGGGCTTTTTGTCCCTTGTGCAGTTCCAGGATCCGGATTTTGGGAGCCTCTCTGGTGGGCGCGTCGTTCGCATCGCGGTTCACCCAGATTACCAGGGGGTAAAGTACCTGGGGCCCAGCTGTGGGGGTGCTATGGAAATGGCTCTCCAGGCAGAGCTCAGGAACAGGACAAACACTGCAGTTCTTCCAGTTTTTAGCCTTTTAAGCTCAGGGCACCAGCCCACTACTCCCATCATTCCTAGGCAGAATGAAAGAATCCTGAGCCACCATACACAGACCTGATCCAGGGATATTTACTGTGGTGTTACCAACTGTGACAAATAAATGTCATTAAATGAGTGCCAGAGTAAAGCCCCAAGAATTATTACACAGCCCTGAACTACCAGGGCTGATGCTGATTTCAGGCACCCTGGTTCTGTACTGGCCTTCTCCCTGGACCTGCCACATGGCCAAAAAGAGCATTTTTGCAGTGATTGAGTGATGTCTACACTGCTGATTGTTAATTGGTTTTAAGGGGAAAACGTTGTTTCCCTGTGTTAAAAATCAGAGACCTCATTTTGCTTACAGTGTGATGTTGCTTCTTCATAGATGGGCTATGGCAGCAGAGCTCTGACTTTGCTGCAGATGTACTATGAAGGCAAATTCCCGTGTTTGGAAGAAGAAACAGTTCAAAAGCCAAAGGAAATCACAACTGTGAGCAGTGAGGTATGGTAATTTTTTTAATTTTCTGTGCATGGTAATTTTTTAAATTTTCTGTCATGCTAAGCTGCAAAATTTCCTCTGTAAGTCTCCACTCTGTAGGGAGGAAATACTCAGATTTTATTTTCATACAGAAGAAAAGCTTTAATTTGCAGCTTTCTGTGGGCAGTGCTGCTAACCCATTCCCACTTTCTTTTGCAGACTGTTGGTTTGTTAGAAGAGGTTGTGACACCTCGGAAAGATTTGCCTCCTTTGCTGCTCAAACTGAGTGAGAGACAAGCTGAGCACCTGGACTATCTCGGGGTGTCTTATGGCCTGACACCCAGATTGCTCAAGTAGGATATGGTTCTATTTCCCAGTTATATCTTGACCTTCTGAAACAGTTAATGAGATTTACTTGCCCAGTTTTTCCAGGGTGTAGAAGTAAGAACAGCCTCTCTACCTAGTGATAGGTAGAGAGTGGTTAAATTCTAATCCCTGTGACTTGTAGAAACTTGAGGTGATGCTAACTTCAGAGCTAGTGACATCCTGAGCCATGTCAATGCCTTTCACAGCACCTTCAAAGTTTGTGCAATTTTTGTCATCACAGTCATCATTTTTCACTCCCCTGAGGGGAGCCCTCAGTCAGGTGGGTGCTGTTCCTGTTTTCTGTCAGTGCTTATTTGCACTGATTGTTGGAGTGTCTTAGAGGCTTGTGCTTGCTCCTCACCAGCTGTCCTTGTACAGCAGATAAATTGCATTTAACCACAATTTATTACTGTGTGGTCAACAGCTCCATAATTTTCAGTGTGTTCCTTCTTTTTCCCAGGTTTTGGAAGCGTGCTGGATTTGTGCCAGTTTATCTGAGGCAGACCCCTGTAAGTACCTGTTTCACTGTTCCTTAGTGAAAATTCAGCCCTGCTGAAATCCCTGGGCATGTATTTTAGCAGATTCTGTGAAAAGGGGTTTGGGGCAGGAAGGTGTGCTGAGACTGCTTTTAGGGCTTGGTTTATGTTCATTTTTTTCCTTTGGCCTATTGTTAAGGAGTAGAGCTTTAGGGTTATGAATGTGGGCCTCAAGTGGTTTGCATGTAAAAAATTAGAGCTGTTGAGGGTTATTGACGTGGTTATTTGTAAAATAGCTGAGATTTACCAAATTCTGAAAGTTCATAGGTTTTCCTTTAGGTGGAGGTAGTCAGCAGCAGTTGATGCATTTGTTATTGCTGATTTAGAAGATACTTCCCTTCCTCACCTGAGCACAGAGTGCAAAAGGTTCATGGGCATGATGGGAAATCCATCACAGAATCACAGAATTTTATCTTATTTATCAGAATGACCTGACTGGGGAGCATTCCTGCATCATGCTGAAGATGCTCAATGAAGAGGACTGTGAGCAGGAACCTTGGCTCACTGCCTTTTGGAAAGGTAACTCTGATCCTGCTGACCCTGCAAGGGTCCTCTGGGCTTTTTATTATTATAGAGGTCCACTGGGATAATTTATTTTGTCCTCTTGCCCTGTAGATTTTAGGAGGCGCTTCCTTTCCCTGCTTTCCTACCAGTTCAGCACCTTCTCTCCCTCATTGGCACTGAATATTCTACAGAACAAAAATATCAAGCAGCAGCCCCAAGCACGTGAGTACTCTGACTGGGACAGCTGTAAGTGCATGACAGAGCATGGCTGGAGCCTGGCACCTGCAATTTGCTGTTTTCTCAAGATGTTCAATGGAGGAGAATCCTCTGTGGTTTTAGTGTCTGTATTGGTTAGAGGGTTTTTCTGTGGCAGCAAGGGAACAAGCCTCTTTTACAGCAAAACCAGTGGGAATAAAAAGCAAAGGAAAAATATTAAATACCTGAATGAATGCTAAACACTGAGATCCTGTGTAGCTCTGGAGAACATTCCTGACCTTGCTGTCTTTCCCCCGTCCCCACCAGCCATCAGCCGTGCTGAGCTGGAGTCCGTGTTCATCCCGTATGACCTGAAGAGGCTGGAGATGTACTCCCGCAACATGGTGGACTATCACCTCATCATGGACATGGTTCCCACCATTGCCAGGATGTTCTTTCTCAGCCAGATGGGAGATATCTCCCTGTCTGCTGCACAGTCGGTGTGTATGGATGGGGGGGAGTGAGGATTTGGGGAGAACACAGGGAGGGCAGTAGGGAATGTGTGTCTGTATTTGCTCTGTGACTGAAATACCTGTCTTTTCCTCAGGCACTTTTCCTAGGGATTGGCCTGCAGCATAAATCTCTGGACCAGCTGGAAAAGGAGCTGGAACTGCCCAGCAGTCAATTGATGGGACTCTTCAACAGGATCATCCGCAAAGTAGTGCAGGTGGGAGCAGCAAGACAAGCCTTGGTCATGTGGGACCATCATTCCAATAGTAACAGAAAATAGGGCACTAAGAGAGAGCTGGATCAGAGCTGGGCATCTTTAACGCATCCCCAGTTACTGACCATAAACTTCTTGGCAAGGTGGGGAAAATCCCAGCTGGAAAACATGTGGCAATGATTTAAATGCCCATGGCAGGGCATTTGGAACTGGATGATCTTTAAGTTCTCTTCCAACCCAAACTGTTTCATTACTCTGTGTAGTGATTTCCCAGATAAGAGTGCTTATCTTATGGTTTTCCATGTTGAAATGCCCTGGCCAGAATGCTGAGCAGACAAGCCATGTTGCCTGAGCCATTGTTCAGAACACTGGCGGCATCTCAGGTTTCCTTGGAAAAAAAATAAATTATTTTCCAGTGTTACCTAGAGGTAGACTTGAAATCCAGCGAAATAATTAGAAAGTTTTGGATCTGGTTCTCAGTTTTCTTTCTAAGGTTCAGAACAGCAAAGGTCCTGAAGTCTGGCATTAGGAGTTCATTGTAAGGGTGATAAATGGTCTTTTAAAAAACGAGTCTTAGAAGTGCTGGGTTGTTTCGTTTTCAGCTGTTCAACACAATCCAGGAAAAAGCTGTGGAGGAGCAGATGGCAGCAACAAAGGATGTTGTGATGGAGCCAACGCTGAAATCTTTAAATGATGATTTGGTAATTACAAACTTTATTCCTGGTTTGTATGCAAACACTTCAGGGAGCTCCCTTAAGGGCAGAAAGATTAAATTTTCATGGATGGAAAGGGCTCCACACCATGTCTGGCACTGTAAGGGAGTTAAAACCTGACAGGTTTGCATTGTGTGCATCTGGAGTTGTGC
Source organism: Anthoscopus minutus (assembly GCA_013399455.1). Taxonomy (NCBI): domain Eukaryota; kingdom Metazoa; phylum Chordata; class Aves; order Passeriformes; family Paridae; genus Anthoscopus; species Anthoscopus minutus. Next base: position 118,637 of record VWYI01021669.1, read on the forward strand.
CTTAGCTACAGTATGGGGTTTACACAGAAAGTTAAAAGTTTTACGTACAAGTAACGTAAAAATGCAGTTAGATAAAAGAGAAAAGCTATTCAGGACCAGCTGGTATTTGCTTTAGGAGATGTATTTGTGAGAAAAGGCATTTTCTTCTCATTACAAAGTCATTGTTGCCCTCAGAACCTAATGCACCTTGTGCTGTCCTGTTGCAGGAGGAGGCTGCAAAGGAATTCCAAGAAAAGCACAAGCAAGAAGTGATGAAACTGAAGGAAATGGACCTTACACAGTAAGAATTCATCTGCCTGGGTCTCAAATCCAGTTTTTCCCTGGGTGGAATCCTGGATCTTACTGGGATTTCTGCATGGCTGTAGATGCAGTAGACCATCAATAAATGAGAACTAGTTTGTATTGTCAGTAGTGGGTAAAACATAAACACAAATCAACACAAAAAGAACAACCAACCAGTGCTTTTTACTTAAGTGTCAGCAGATTTCTGTCTTTCTGGACCAACAGTTCGATTCTCTCTCTTCTCTCTCCCCTCCCACTTTTTGTCTTATAAACAATGTTCACTGATGTCCCAGGAAAGTTTTCTGGCTTGGCTCTAAACTGACCTCTGTTAAATCTGGCAAAAAGAATAAAAGCTTCTTTGAATCTTTGATTGTCATGTTTGAAGAAAGGACAAGAATGGATGTGATTTGAAGTGACTTGCAAGTCAGTCACATAAGGAAAATAATACAACCAGAATGTTTTAAAATTAATTCTATTTTGTGGCATTGATAATGCTATATAACTTTTTGTAATTTTGGACCGTGTTTTTTTTTTCTCAGCCAGAAATAGATTTTTGTTCCTCTCCATAAGGAGAGAGAGAGAAAAATCTTATTGTGAATACTTTTCAATGCAGGTTATAGAAAACTTGTGAGGCTTTGTCCAACATGGTTCAGCTTTGTGGACAAAGCCTTGTCTATTCCAAATCTCCTAGAACTTGAGATGGAGAGCAGTCACTCCATTTTGCTACACAATTGCTTTGCCTCTTTAAATCCAAGTGTAATTTCCAGGGTGTTTGAATACCCAGACAAGGGCCACAGGACATGAGCTTATTTGAGTAGCAATATTTGGTTTTATTTCTCTTTTCAAAAGCAAGCTGCAGCTCTTCACTTTTTCCCAGACTGATTTAGAAAAGCTGTCCCATGCCAGCTTTTGTGTGTGTTTCCCAAATCTGAGTTGGTTGGGTGCTGGCACAGTGGCTTTGTTTGCTGAGTAGCATGTGCCTGACAGTAGAAACGCCTTATTTTTATATTTTTTTTCCTTTGTGATAACAATTTGACTTGACATTTCCTTCACCTTTCCTACTTAGGTACATTATCCGGGGGGATGACGAGGAGTGGAATGAAGTGCTGAGCAAAGCAGGACAGAACGCTTCCATCATCAGCTTGAAAAGGTAAAGGAAGTTGAAATATTCCAGAGATCTGTCTGGTCTTTCCTGCTGGCTTTGTTAAAGTGTTTTCCAAAAGAATGAAGCCTAAGGGTTAAATGCAGGTTAAGTGAACTCAGTGTCCTGGATAGACGCTTAGTTTTCCTGGGGAGACTGGGCTGTGAGCAGCTGCAAGCTCCACTACCCTATGTTTCTGTGGTGCTCTAAGGACAGTCCTCTCTTCATTAACTTGTTTAATTCTGACTTTATTGCTGATGATCTGGTCCTGATCCCACACAGAAGCTGGGACTGTTCCTCCCTTGGGTCACTCAATTCTACCTGGCTGCCTCATTTGCTTTGGGATCTAACACTGGATGGGACCCCCTGCAGGTGCAAATTCAGGGAAGAAGAATTCTTTTAAATGGGAGCTTGAGCCTGGAAAATGTGTTTCTGCAATTCCTTAATTTTCATCCATCTTCTTTCTTCTGCCTTGCCCAGCATGTAATTTTCCCGTATTTTTAACTTAGGGATTTATAGCTGAGACATCCCTGCTCGCTTGTTTCCCCTTTCTGGGGTGCCTGACAGCTCAAGTAATTAATTTTGTGATCTCTATTCCACCCTTTCATGGCTTTTTCCATGAATACTGGAAGCTGTAAGTTTCCAAAAGCCTTCCAGAAGAAGAGAGTCTTAGCAGTTGCTTATAAAGATCAGAACTTGGAATTCTGTTGTGTTTGCTTGAGTCAGAATCCAGTGCAGGGACAAAATTGCATATTTGAAACTATTAGTGGTAGTTTCTCTTCTAGGTACTCTAAATTCTAGATGCTCCATTTAAAACAGATAAAGTTTTGAAAAGCAAAGACAAGAACTAAAAATCAAGATCTTCTGGGTTAGAGAATCAGGACACTATAAAATCTAAGTCAGGCTCTTGTTTGTGCTTTTTCTAGCACCAAGTTTAAATTTTGTCCCACACTCCTATTTTACAACAAAAATTTCCTTGCTGGATGGCAATCCAGTATATTTTTAACAGATGTTTTGCTCCTGTTCTCCAGTGAGAAGAAAAGAAAACTAGAAACGGCACGAGGACCCAAGCAACAGAAGAAATTTAAGAAGAGTAAAGATCTAAAGCAGAAGAGGAAGAAATGACTTAAAAGCCAACCAGTGAACTTGAATGAACAAGTGCTGGGTCTGTACTTAAGAAGACCTGTTCTCTCTAAAGCAAGAGACTATGTTGGAGGGAAGAAAAATCCTTAGAGGCATTTTTCAAGTGTTTGTCTTGTGGGAAGCGCAGTGTTCAAGTGTTTGTGTGAAGATTTTTATATGAAGTTGTGACTGCAGAGTGTGAGTGAGCAGCTGGAATGCACTGGGATGTTGTGAAGGTGCTTGAGCAGCTACAGTGTTCCCATGCCAAGAGGGCAGATCAGTCTGTAAACTTCCTGCATCTTAATGGTTCTATGGTTTATTTAACAAGAGTTTGGACAGCAAAGAACAGAAATGTGGCTCTGCCTTAGCAGGGCAGGACACCTTGATCTCTGCAGCTGCTGGTTCTGGTGGTCCTTTGGAGCTTGAAGGGGCTTTTATATACTTTGTGTTTGGGGCTGGCTAATCACTGCACACTTACTCTGTCTCCCTGTTGTCTTAGAGCTGCCCCTTGGCTTTGGTGGGAAGTTTTGTGTTCAGGTTGCCAGAAATCAGCACTGTTGTACCAAAACCTGGTTGTATGATCTTCTTTTTGACCTCAGGGGCCAGTTGAGCAGGCAATAACTGTGTGCCAGTCTGGAGCTGGGACTTTCTGTGACTCTGGGTCTGCTGCCCATCAGACTTCAGAGGCTTCAAACCCAAGACAGACCTTTGCCATAGAGTGTCCCAGTCCCAATCCTAGGTGCCCTGGTGCATTGCCTTGATATTCTTCTGGCTTTTTGCTCTGGGAGTTTGGAACAGAGACATCCCTGCAGCTGATGCACTGCTATGTTGTATTTACCTGCAGATCTCACAGCTCCTTTTCCTGGCAAATCCTAAGGAAACAGTTCCTTACTAGGTAAAGACAGCTTTTCTTCTCTAGGAGGCTGATTTTAATTAAACACAGATTTTTCACAACACAGCCTGTGCCTGCCTGTGGTTTGGCAGCCTCTATGGTGTGCCACCACCGTTGGTGACAGTGGCACATCCCTGAGCAGGGACATCTGCAGCTGCAGCCTTCAGAGGAGCTGGAATTGCTCAGCGGCACTGCCAGGGCCACTGGCTGCACTGAACTGGCTCCAAAGGTCTTGGAAAAGGAGCAGACAGAAGGCAGGGAGTGTGAGGCTCTTGAGAGGCACTTCCTGTGCCCAGGAAGTGTGCAGAAGAAAAGATGAGTGTGAATTCTCCCTGGTTTTGCTGTTGCTGTTAAAAATAGTGGTCAGCACCTTGAGATGGTCTATCCTCATTCCTTGGAGCCTCTTGTAGTGCTGCCCTGGATTTGGGAGGAGCCAAGTATCCTGGAGCTGTGAGGCTTTTCCTGTCAGAAATCCATGCTGGGGATGTTTTGCCTGGCTGTCCCAAGGGGAAGGAACAGCTTTGGAGTTGTTGCAGCCACAGGACGCAGTGGATTCATCTCCTGAAAACCAGTTCAGGATTGTTCATCTGGGTCTGCCCCTGATCTGTGGCTTCCAGGGACACTTCTTAGAGTCCTGGATATTCCAGTGCTGCTTTTTACAGAAGGAATTCCAAACAAAGTGAGTCAGTCATTCAGTCTGAACTGTGAGGAGGAGGACAGAGGGGTAGGGGGTGGTATCTAAGGCATTCCCAACTGGAACTGGGACCATGAACTTCAGACACCTTTAAGTGGGCATTAACGGGCTGGTCCCAGTGCTCCAAGCCCTGTGGTAGAGGAGAACATAAGACAAGGGGCAAATAACCAAAAAAAAATTAGGGAGAGGGAACGATTTAGAATTCCTGGCCTTCTTTTTTTAACAGCAGTTTGTTATTTTGGAGCTCAACCTTAAAAAACCTCGAGTGTGTGATTGTTCCCAAGTGTCACAATTCCAGACTAGATCTGATGGGGTGGTTATAGTAGAACCTTGGAAGGGATTGGAAGGGACCTTAAAGTTCATCCTATTCCAGCCCCTGCCAGGGGCAGGGACACCTTCCACTAGACCAGGTTGCTCCAAGCCTTCTCCAACCTGGCCTTGGACACTTGCAGGGATGTGGCAGCCACAACTGAAGATGCGTCTGGCTCCATTTCCCTTCCCTGCTGCCGAGCAGATGAGTGGAAGCACTGCACCAAAACCAGTTGGAATTCCAGCTTCCAGCTCTGCATGGAGCACTACATCCAGCTGTGAACACTCACCATAACACTTTTGCCATGGACCAAGTGAGCCCCTGTAGTGGGAAGTCTCCCCGTGGATGCACCTCTTCCCTGAAAGTCCTCCCACTGAATGAGTGTGTTTTCCACCTCCTTTGTTCCAGACAGCTCCTGGGACACTGGCTGCTCCTCTGGGCAAAGGAAAGGCTCCTGTGCTATTCCCAAAACCAAAACACATGGAACTAATGCCCTGGTATCTCAAAACCATGTCCCCCACTCCCCATCCCCTGGGGGAGATACCTCTTGGGGGAGGCCATCCTCCTTTGTCATGGTGATGTGTCCCACCATGCCCTGGTGCCCCATGTTGATTGTTTGTAACCCATTGGTTTTTCCTCTTGGTACCACCCTTACTTTTCCCCATAAAAACCCCAGCTTCTGCCCAGTTCAGCAGAGAGCCATTGTTCCTGGCACCCCTTCACAGAGCTGCTGGGCAATAAAGGTCTCTCTGTCTCTGAGTCGGCCTTGCAAGCAGAGCTGCAATCACTGAGCTGGAAATCACTGAGCTGATCACTTGCAGCACCAGGCTGCCCCTTGCTGAGGTTTCCCACTGGCCAGAGGACTGCCTGAGACCCCTAGAAGGCTTTCTCTTGTGAGACATCTCTCTGGGGAGGTTGAAGCACTCCAAGTCAGACCAATGGGCTCCCTTCTGGGCACTACAACCCAGAGGGTTTATTTTATGCTGGTCTTTACCAACATAAAATGAAAATGACATCCTGGTCCAGTGCATTTCCAGCAGGACTGGACACTCCTGGTCAAGGTGACCAGTCCATGGAAGTGGGACCTGTGACAATCCCAGGGAGATTTTAAGTTGGATTCTTTCAGATTTCATTGTGCAGAAGCTCCAATTCTTCTTGGCACCTCTTGTTTAAATGTCTCCCTGTGGGAAGAGATCAATTAGTCTTTTTAATGACAAGATTGCCAGAAACAGGGAAAACCAACCAGCATTCCTTGAACATCTCCATCACTTCCATGTCCACCTGCAATGAGTGGCTGATGGGCAGAAGCCAGCCCAGGACAGGCTCAGAGATGAGGCTTCCAACTCAAACCATTCTATAATGATTCCATGATTTCTCACTGCATTAATTTTGCATTCTTTCCTCTCAAATTTAAATTCCCAAATTTAGATGATTTATTAAAGGAATAATTTTTAAATTATTCCAGGTATAAAAAGGGGAGTTGTAAAACATACAAGAATCATTCCTATGTTCATCAAATCATTAGTAATTGTAAACTCCTTCCCTCATCTATTTCCTTGTTTAGCTTTCCTGGAAATCTTTATGATCCCAGTTTCTCCAAGAGATCTGCTGGGATTACTGGAAGGTTTGATGTGCCAGAGAGCCAAGGGGGGTTTAGAACACTTTGCATCCTCTGCATCTTTATCCCTTAACGAGGTTTTCCCCGGAATGGTGTTGTGGGAGAAGTTTGGAATTACTAGAAATTGATCAGGTACACATTTTTTCTCTACTGTTTTTCAACTGTTTTTAAATTTTTGGAATTGCCCTCAAATGTGCCCTAGAACACTGCTGTGAAAGGGTCAATCAGAGGAACATCCTGAAAAGGGAAAATCATCTCCAGAAGCAGCTGGAATGATCCATTTATGTTCTTACCTGGTCTCCAGGTGCTCCTGCCAGAGCTCCCAGCAGCCATTCCCATTCCTAAACAAGAGCTGTGGAAGACATTTATGCTGTCCATGAGAGTGAGGAGGCAGTTTGGGATGTTCTTTGCTGTGGAATCAGACAACAGAGTGTAAATTATCTCTGTGTCCCTTCCAAGCCAAACCAGCCCATGATTCCATGGTATGATCAACACCTGTCCCAATTCCATTCCAGAAACATCCTCCCACTCACCCAGAACTTTTCTTTTTCTCCACCACACTCAGGATCTGCTGCCGAGTGCCCGGGACAGGGGACGCCTCATCATTCCCTAGAACATCTCAGCTTTCCCTGGGGTGTCTCAGCATTCCCAGGATGTCTCAACATTCCCTGGGATGCTCCAGCTTTCCCGGAATGTCCCGGCATTCCCGGGATGTCTCAGATCCCCGGGCTGCCGTTCCACGCCGTGGTTCAGCGCCGCCCCGGGCGCTCGAAGTCCCGGCCGGTCCCGGGTCCCGGGTCCGGCTGCGGCTTTCACCCGCCCCACGGGGAAAAATCCTACTGCTTCCCTTTCTTGCCCCCTCAAAGGCACAGGATCGTAGCACATCCTGAGCCGGAACGGACCCACATGGATTATCGAGTCCAAATTCTGGCCCCGCACAGGACACCCCAAGAATTTCCCCCTATGCCCGAGAGCCTTGTCCAGACCCAAACTCTTCCTTCAAGATCCTGAAAATACAGCAGGGCTGGGAGAAGGATGACGACGTAGACTTTTGTATATATGTCTTGTTATACGATCGTTCTGTAGAAGCGTTATGTATTACGATCGGTTATTTTACAATCAATATGTCCCTTATATATCGCTGTACATGGTTATACATCGCCTTCGCCGCTACTGCGGCTCCAGTGACCGACGGAATCCCCGCCTGACCCCCCCACTCCCATTCCCGCAGTCAGACCGTTTCCTTCCCGGCTCCACCCTGGATTTCTGCGTCAGTCTCAGGTGTGTGCCTCCATAAAGCAAATTATTCACAGCAATACGGAGCCAGCCCGATCTTGTCCCTCCGGACCAACCGATCACCTCATTCTCTCCTCAGCATTTTAATTCTGATTTTACCCCAAAATATTCGTTCAGACCCCTACAGAATCCGCCCCAGAGCGACGGCCCGGGCCCCGCTCGGCTGAGTCAGCTCCGGTGCCCGCAGCTCCCGCCGCTGCCGCCTTCTCGCTCCGCGCCCCGGGACGGGACAGCGATCCCTGCGCCGCGACACCGATCCCTGCGCCGCGACACCGATCCTCCGCGGCCCCCGCCGCCCGCTCGGGGCTGTCCCCGTTCCCTGCTCGGGGCTGTCCCCGTTCCCTGCTCGGGGCTGTCCCCGTTCCCCGCTCGGGACAGTCCCCGTTCCCCGCTCGGGACAGTCCCCGTTCCCCGCTCACCTCCGAGCCCGGAGCAGCCGCCCCCCTCGGCCCGGCTCCGCTGGTCCCCGGGCTCCGCCACGGCGCTCCTCAGTTTGGGCTCAGAAAAACACTCGGGTTTTATTTCTGAGCTCGGATTTGCAGAACTTGCCTCGACGCCCCCGGGGAGCCCCCGAGGTATGAGGTGCAGAAAGCCGGAGCCCTGGCGGTGTCAGGTGGCGCTTGAGAAGTGCATGGGGGTACCGGGCCCACCGAGCTCCCCAGGTGTGGGGGCTCCAGTGAGGGTAGGGGTCCACAGAAGTTGGACCTGACAATCCAGGTGGATTTTAAGTTGGATTCATTCATATTTCATTGACATTGCCCAGGACAGGCTCAGAGATGAGATGTCCAACCCAAACCATTTCATGATGATTCCACAATCTCTCTCTGCATTAATTTTGCACTCTTTCCTCTCAAATTTAGATGACTTTTTAAAACAAAAAGAAATCTAAGATAATTCCAGGAATAAAAAGGGGAGTTGTTAAACATACAAGAATCATTCCTACGTACATCAAATCATTATTAATTGGAAGCCCATTCCCTCATCTCTTCCCTTGTTTTGCTTTCCTGGAAATCCTTATAATCCCACAGGTTTGGGGGTGTATTTCCCTCGCCCAAAAAGGGATGAAAACGTCCTGATGCATCAGGGAAAGGTTTTGTTATTTGAAGGCATTACAGGCCGAGAGATGGCCTTGGACATTAGGGATGAACACCCTCACCATTCCCTCTCTCCAAACCCTGCGCAGATGGGGCTGGGAATGCCGAAAGGAGCCGGGTGTGCCCCTAATTGCAGAGTGTGCCTTTAATCCCAGGCTAAGGCAGCTCAGCCGTGTGAGCCTGCCCTAGAGCGCGGACGGGATGGGTCTCTGTACATCCCAGCACCCGGTGCACCAACCCCCGGCCTGTTCCACACCCTCCAGGTCGGTGTCTGGCCATTCCAGATCGCTGATCCCGTTGCAGCAGGATCTCTCCCCGCCCTCCATGCCCAGAATTAGCCCGCAGTGACGGGGTTCTTGGTTAATTGGAGGCAAATGTGGCAGCCACGTCTGGCTGAGCAGCTCCCTGCAGGTGGTGGCGAGATGTGACCTACTTGTCACTGGAATCATACTGCCTGCTCAGAGAGCCCTGAGCTCTGGAGACAGCTCCTCTGCCATGTCCTGGGAGGAAGCAGAATCAGGGAAGCTGAGGCTGCTGTGAGCTGGAAGCATTGCTGGGAGGTCGAGCATCCCAGAGCAGTGGGAGGGAGGAGGGAGCTGTCTGGGAAGCACTGGTTAAGGGGCAGGAGGAATGTATGTCCTTTTCATTTGGCCCTGGTGCTATTTCCTTGAGAGTTTTTAACTTCCAGAGCTGGAATTTTTTTTTTGTTTGCTGGTGCACCTAGGACTCACAGGCCTGTCTTGGTGAGAGCTCTGGTGCATGGTTTCTGGGCAGGGCTTCGTGTGGCTGTGAGGGCTGTGGATGGAGTCAGGTAGAAAAAGACTCGGGAAACCTCCTCCTGCCTGAGCTAAGCATGGAGAGAGGGTGAAATCCTGTGCCTGGAACAGCAGGAACAGGGACAGCACTGAGATGACTCCAGCTCTAGAGTGTGTTGCTCCTTCTTCCTTGCTCTGCTGCGGTTTTTCATCACTATCACAAGACACCTTTTTTCTGCCCTTCTTTTTCTTGAGCAAATAAACGCCAAGTGCAACATTCTGAGGATTAATGGATCCCTCAGACTCCAGCCCTGCCCTTTGGGGAGGCAGATCCAGCTTTGTGACAGCAGCCTGCTGCCCCACTCCTCAGGGGAGTCTCCTGCCTTCTCCCTGCATTTCCTCCAGCTGTGTCACTGCGGCAGGTGCAGGAAGCAGTGTCTGGCTGCCCAAGCAGCATTTGGGGAGGGCAAAGGGCCTGTGAGTGGTGGTGCTGTATTAACCAGGGCCTGCCTGCTGTGCAAAGCCTTATTAGAGAGCCAAAAAGGCTTTATTTCAGGCTGGAAGTCTTGGAGCCTGTTCAGGCAGATGTTTATTTCCTCTGCTCCCTGGAATGATATCATTATGGCCAGCAAAGTTCTGTGCTTCCCCAAAGCTGAGCAAACTGCTCTGGTACTTTGGTACTTTCTCAGGCTCCCCGGGCAGCACTCTATAAAATACAGGCAGCGTACAACTGGTTTCACAAGGATTTTCTGTTTAGCCTACTTATTAAAGTGCTCCAAAGGGAATCCAAAGTGTTTGTATTCCATGATTCTTGAGAATGAGTTACTGTTTATGCTGGCAGGTTTCCAAATAAGGAGAAAAAAAATATACTTCTGGGTCAAATTCTTGCTCTTAAGCTTTTATACTTTTGGATGAGTCCTGTGCTCTGACATCAATCCTCCCATAGAGCACCAAACCAAGCCCTTCTGGCCTTTGAGATCCTGAGGTAACATGGAAGGGAAGGATCACCTGCTTTTGTTTAAATACCTCTGGCATAAGACTTGCTTTAACCCTCACTGTTTTTCCTGATGCAGAGAAGAATTCTGCAATTAGGGTTTTTTTGGACACTTCCATTTGCCGCTTTGTGCTGGAAAGCAGGTTATCTTATTCCAGCTAGGGAAAAATGCAAGTTAAACTTTTTAACTTCACAAAAATGTCTGAGCCTAGGAAGGGGAAATGAATGCCTCTGTATCCCTAAAATTAGGTATATTTACACTAAAACAAATTTAAGATGCTTCAATTGCAACAGCCTTTTCCACATAACTGTCTTTAAATCTGTCTTTTTTCTGTTAGAGGAACAGAATAAATAACAGCACTCTGTGTATTTTAAAATTATGTTGTTAATAAAAACCCGGTACATTTACATAAATGACAACATTAATGTACAATTAAACAAAGCATTGTAATATTACAGCAACAAAAGAGGACCTACATATTTGTACAGATAGCTGGAGCAGCTACTTGAAAATACTTTCCAAAAGAAAGCCTTCTATGGCATTTCTCAGTGATAATTTTGACGCCCCTGTATGGCTTTCTGTAATAAATAGGGTTATTTGAGCTGGTGATGTTCAGCAGATGTGTACCTCAAGCACAAAGGGAGTGTGCCCTGGCCAACCTTTCTGTCAGCTGACTAAAAGTCCATGCATACAATTTGCCTCCGTGTAAATCCTTTAGGAACAAGGCCATGTCAGATTTTGATGGATTTGCTGGGAGATGCTGGTAGCTCCTTCTCCTTCCCTTTATCTAAACTGTGTCTGTGTTGTGGTTTGGAGCCTGGGCCCAGCTGAGCCTCTTCCTTCCACTGTGTTTAGATACAACGGGAATAAATTGTTGAATTTCTAATAAGGAATAAATAGTTCTTCACTGAAAACTCGGTTTCCTCTTGTTCAGTCATCTACAACAAATGGAAGTGTCCTGGCAAATTATTTTTGGTGGGTGCTTAGCAAAGCCCAGTGGGAATAGGTGGAGGTCTTTCCTTAATCCCAACCACCCACAGAGAAAGAACAAACCACTGAGCTGGATGTTCTTTGGAGGCCAGGGGAGGCTTTTATTGCTATTTTTGCAACTGGGCAGTTTTTTTCAGCCTAGTGCCAGCTACTGCTACACCTGAGCCTTCTACAAAGTGTCTTTCGTGATGTCAGATCTCACAGGTAATGCTCAGAAACTGGCTTTTAAGGTGAAAATGACTGACACTGTCTGGGGTTGCAATGCAAGATGTAACCAAAAGTATGTATTCTATTACCATCTGTTGAAACCGAGCGACAGTGACCCATCCCTCATAACTGGGGGACATCTTCTGTTAATGGGCCATTGAGTCTCACGGCGGGACTGATAAAATTGCATTGTCCCATTGTGAGATGCTCCACCCAGGGGGAGGAGCCAAGCATTTACACCTTTGGAGACTCTTAACACACAAGCAGCCTTTCTCCACTGGATTCCCAGAAAGACTGGACCCATTCTTTCCCACCAGACCTTCAGAGGAAACATACGCCCTTCCACGGGATCATTACTTCAACAGAACCACATGAGTCATTCCAGAAGGACTGCAGGCGTTTGGTTGGGGTTTTTTTGGTTTTGTTTTCTTTCTTTTTGTACAACTGCATTTTTATTTTTGTTTCCTTAGTAAAGAACTGTTATTCCTATTCCCATATCTCTGCCTGAGAGCATCTTGATTTCAAGATTATAATAATTTGGAAAGGGGTGGGGGGGGGGTTCTGCCTTCCTTAAGCAGACACCTGTCTTTTCAAACCAAGACAGACACTATCAGACCAAGACAGCAAAAGGCTTGACAGTCGTTTTCTTTCTCCTCATAACAGATCCAGATTAATAACTGGCACAGTAAAACTGTATTTAAAAACAGTCAAACCCCCAACTCTCCCCTCCCTGCCCCAGCTCAGCTCTTAATATTAAGCTCAAAGAGTGAGTAATTTCAGTGTTAGTATTAGCATCTACTCAGCTTTGGACATACAAAACCGCTCTCTCAACTGCAAACAGTTTTGGGGGAAGTATCTGTCTGTTGTGATGTACAAATGCTGGTACTACTGAGAGAAAGTACTTTGTGTGCAGACAGATGGCTCGTGGGGTGGGCTTTAGGATCAGGAAACTCCTTCCAGGCAGCCTTTTCTACAGGGAAAACACCTGTACGGCTGAACTTAAGCCCATGTATTGATGCTGGGCTTAGTTCAATTGCCTCTTTCTCCACAGCCTGGTGCCATGCTTGTGGAAAGAGCAGCACTGATCTCTGCGGTTCGGGTTCTCCCCCTGCACCCTCAGCTGGTGTTTGGGCCGTGGCCACGTTGTTTGTGTGACAGTGTTGTTCCTGGGGCAGCAGCAGCAGCACAGAGAAGCCAGCTCCTCTCCCTCAGCACCAGGGAGTGCAGCCTGTTCCAGGGCACTTTCAGGAAGATGCAGAAGGCAAACGGACCCAGTGACGCCTCCACCACGGTTTGCCAGTGTCGGTCCTGCCTCACACCCTGGACGTGACGTACACGGAGTGCAAGCGGCCAGCCAGGGCTGCCTGCAGGTCCCTCAGAGGGTCCAGGCCCTGCACTTTGCTGTTCCTGCCATAGATGAGCTGCTTGAACGAGTCCAGCTCCAGCAGGGAGCTCATGTGCTTGAGGAAGAAGCCCTCGCAGAAAGAGGCCAGTTCTGGTGCATTGTGAATCTGAGGAAGACAGCAGGATTATTAACCTCTTCTGTATGTCACAGACCTAAGTGACATCCCTGATCCTCTGATACCTAATGCTTTTCTCCTTTTTGTTTCTTAGGAAATATTAAAAGACAGGAGTAACAGTAGGAAAGCACTGAAGGCAGGACTTTGATCATTTCTCCCGGTGCTTTTTGCAGGCACAGGCATGAGCAGGGAGGCATCCAAGGCTTTTTTCATTCCTTCCCCTGCTGGCTTGCTGTTGGCAGGGCTGCTGGCCTGCACCCCAGCCCCTTTCCTTCCTGCAGCAGAGCAGCTGGCTGATGAGGTGGCCAAGGTACCTGCTTGGCTGAGCCACAACACAGCAACAACAACGCTGCTGTGCCGGCAGAGGCAGATGGTGAGCAGGGCTCGGGGCAATCAGGACACGGGTCACAGGACAGGGGAGCCTCATCCCTACAAGGAGGGGCTGAATGCAGGAGAACAAGGATGCTGCACTCCTGAACCACCACAAGGTGATTTCTGGCTGGGATATGGCTCCTTTTGCTTCAGGATCAGTAACAAGAACAACGGAACTCAAGTTCAATACTAAGCAGCTCTGTGCGCGCACAGCCTCTTCCTGGAAATTTTGTGCAAATAATAATTTAAGGAAAAGTACATATTGGCCAGTAGGGAATGCTGTTTCCCCTTTTTGCCAGTGCATACTGTTAAATTTTCGGTCTGAAAGAAACCAGCCCAATGTGAGAGAAATTGCAAAGCATCAGTAGGGCTCTACACACACAGTAAAAAAAGAATCATTACCAGCCCCTCTGTGCAGTTTTTTCCTTGTCTTTAAGGGATCTGATCCTGCAAAATTCCAGGAAGGGCAGAGTGTTTGTTTGCTTTAGTTAATCTGCTACAGAGGTGCATATCTGTCACACAACAGACTTTATGCTCCTTTTGGAGCTGAAAATAATATTTTCTAGCAGCAAGGGTGCTACAAAAGGGTTTATTTTGTAGTTGCTGTGCTGTGATCAATTGCCCCCACTGCTCCCAGGATTTGAATCCCTCAGGATTTGCTGATGCTGCTGTATCAGCCTGCTAAGACAGTGCTCCTCTACTCTGCAGGGAACCCCCATCTATTTCATCCATGATTGCTTCAGACAAGAAAACACTGGGGCTGTGTGGGACCTTCCAGCCCGGAGCTGGGAATCATCTCACTTGTGTTGTGGCTGGGGGGAGGGTGCCCTCCTGGGATTTTTAGTTACCACCAGGAGCACACTGGCTGCTCACTGGGATTCTCAAACCAGAGGGTTGGATCTACCTTTGCATATTTATAGATGTTGACTGAGTTGTCCATGCTGATGGTCTGGGCACAGAGGATTTCACAGTGTCTCTGGAGGCCGTCCAGCTGGAACAGGCTGGCAGCCGACAGCAGCTATGGGGACAAGAGAGAGGCTATTTGAGATCATGAGGCTTGAAAGGCCTGGGCAAGGATGGATGATTTCCTCTCTGAAGAGTCTCTGATTCCTTGTTTTAATAGCCAAGTCCTCATGAAACAGCAAAAAGGCTGCTCCATGCTGAAGTGACACAATTCCCCTCTTAGCAAAAGCTCCTCCCACAAGCATATTTGCTCTCCTTTCTGTCACCACGACACAGAAACACCAAAAAGTGAAACTTTTAGCTCATTTCCAAGTGTTAAGTATGCTCCTGGACTGAATGGCAGCCTGCTGTTAGCTCCTGGATTTTGCCTTTCAACTCTGTTTTATGCCCCAGTGCACTTGGCAAGACTTGGAAGAAAAAGCTCTCTCACCTCTAAGATATCAGTCGTAGGAATTTCCATGGATTCTGTCCCTCCATAGTACAAATACTGCATCAGCATCTGGAATGGGAAGAAGGCCAGGCATGAAGTTATCACTGCAGTCACAAGGGGCTGTTGATGGCTGTGCTCTCCTCCCTGAGCAGATGGGAATCAGGTCTTGTGTCGGCTCTCACCTCCACTGGTGGCTTTCTTTTCACTGCCTAGCATGGCAAATCTGCTGCTTTCTAACAGTGCTTTCTCTCTTGGGCCCTGAAAAGGGCCCTGCTGGGGACTCTGGGCTGAGGGTGACAGTGTGTCTCTGTGCAACACCACTGTCCTTGTCTCAGATCCGGGCCAGTGAAGCCTGGCAGGCTGGTCACGCGCAGAGCTGCCAGCAAGCTCAGCATGAGTGTCCCGGGGACCTCCCAGCCACTTGCCTTCCCTGCTGGGCTTCTAATCAGCTTCCAGCCCCTCACCAGGCCCGGAGGAAAAGGCATTAATTGTCTGCAGGAAGAGCAAGAGGCAGCTCCTGCTCTTTGATCTGCATGTGCCCACCCCCAACCCAAGCAGTGTCAGGGGAGAGAATGGATCTGGTGTGGGAACAGTAGTGTCCTGGATGCTGTGTGGGGCTTGCAAGATCTGCTTGCCATTCCTAACAGGGCTGGGAACAAAATTAAGCTGCTCCTTGTAAGATTGTCTTATTTGTATAGTAGAGTTACATGGGAACAAAGCTCTTCCCAGCAGAGCCCTTCCCAGCAGGACACATCTCCAGTGGCTCAGCATCCTCCACCCTACCTGAGCCTGCCTCTCCTTAAACCATCTGACTGCATTTACCATCAGATTGTGAAATACTTCATGGCTTCAGCTCTTTCTGATTTCTCTCTCTCTCCCTCTCTTTCTCTCTCCACTTAGGCAGAACTTTATCTTTAAAAACCTTCTGATGTACAAATGCTGTTAAGGAAGCTTCAATACTCATAATAAGGAAGTTTCAATACTCAATAAGGAAGTTTCAATACTCAAGTTATATTTTCTTCTCTGTTGTGTCTTGAGCTGCAAAATTTGGATGTCACCTATCCAACAAAAAACCTGTACAGCCCCTTACAAGCACAACAAAGATGTTCTCATGGTCAACTTACTTCCCTCTAGTGAGATAACAGCACTGCTGATCAACAGACCAGGTTTGTTTGCTTATAAAAAGAGAAAAAAAGCCTCAACCCTTTAGTGAAACTGCTATACGACCTATCCTGCACTTCACATCCCCCTGTTCCTCCACTAAATATGGAAATGTCATAAAGCAAAGCACAGTTCTCAGTTCTTGACAGGAACACCATTGATTTTTGATCATCTGATTTGAATTAATATGAAGCCTGGCAATGCACCTGCAGTAAATAAGTTACTTTTTGCTTAGCAAAGCATGAAAACGGTGCTGCAAATAGTATGAAAATGGTGTGTTAAAAGTATAAAACCACTTTTCAGTACAAGACTAGGTTTTCCTGCTTTATGGATGAGTCAGCTGCCTAAGAAGAAAATAAGAATACAGAGTGGAGAATTCTGTTTTAAGGCTGGAACTTTGGAAAAAGGATATTTCAGAAAACTCCTGAAATTCAGATCCATTGAAAGGCACTCCATTTCTACTTGTAATATTATCTAATTATGGTATTACTTATTATCTACTTATGACACAACTACTTGGGTCTGTAGTTAAGAAGATGAAAAAGAATAATGAAGTGGAATCAAGTTCTCATACCTTGAAAATGTTGTATTTCATATCGCTGATTTCAACAGTCTTGCTGCCATGGCCATCATGCTCTGTTTTATTGGTCATTAGTGTCTTGAACCTGGGAATGGTTTTAAACAGACATAATTGAAAATATTCAGTTTAACTGTTATTAGTGTGTCACCCACTCATCAAGCAAGGGGAAAACAAGGATCCCTCCTTGTTCTTTGCAAGTTGCAAATCGAAGCATTTCCTTCAATTTACTGACTATTAGTTCAGAGACAATTTAAAACTGCAAATTGCCTGGATCTGATCTAATCCCACCCTGTGACAGGTGGAAAACCCTGTTACTACGCCAAGAACAGAGAAAGAAACTGCTAAATGCAAGTGCACCAGGCCAGTGTGAGATTCCAGTAAAGCTGGAGCAAGTGCAGGTCTCCCTGCAAACTCTGGGAGAAGGAATGGGAAGTCTGGAAAGTACTGGATATGTACTCTCCAACTACCACACATGATTTCTAGGATAATCATGGCTGGATTAATTATGCCCCTGGTTAGTGACTCACCTGTTAGATGCAGTAACCAGCAGGACTTTGTGTGCATAAAAGAGCTTTCCTTCCACTAAGAAAGTAACATCAGACATTTCTTTATTGTTCAGAAAGTGAGGATCTGTTGAGTAAAGGGACAAAAAAAAAGGTGACTTATTTTTAAACTGTGCATGCTTTTCAGAAAAAAATCCAAACAAACGAAGAACCAACAACCCAGCAGCAATCAAAAGAAGCTCCCTGCTCAGGTGAGCACTTTACCTAGCCGAGCTGGCAGAGTCTTTCGGATTTCGGGAATGCTGGGAATAGGGCTGCTGCCATAGCAGTGGGTGAAGATGGATGCGAGTTGCTGGTTGATGGAATCATTCTGTGAGGAGGATGGAACAGCAATCAGCAGCTTGACATTGAGCAGGTTCCAAATGTGCTGTAAGGACTCACCTGGGGCTTACAGCCACTGTACCCTGCAGGAGTAACCTTCCCACAGAGGGACAAGCTTTAAATGAAGGCAGAATTACAATATCTGTGGAGTTATGGAGGTATGAAGAGCTGTAGAGCTTCCTCCAGGTGTGTGTTTGAGGACTGTCTGGGGGCTGTTTATGAATTTAGAGAAATGCTTCCAGGGCCATTTCCATGCCATAACTCCCAGGGACTTTGCCCAGCCATTCCCTTGTTCCAGCTGTGCACAAGAACAACAAAACCCCACAACACTTGGCTCTGACACAGTTATAAAACTCTGACTTACTTTGCTGGTTTTGAGGATGTCAAACATGAGCTGCAGCCCCTCGCTGACCAGCTCCTCGTTGTAATCCTCCTCTTTGATGGTGACAAACTCCCGCAGCAGGGTCTGCACCACGGAGTAGCGGGACTGGGAGAAGGTTGTCCGTAAGGACTCGATCCACACGTGGAGCTTCCAGGGCACTCCTGCAGCCACAGGAAAAAGGGACAGTGAAAGATGATTTCCTGAAGTGCCTGTGAGGAGATTATCCTGCTCCTATTACTAACACTTGGCAGCACTGAAGTAGCTCTACCTACATCCTAATAGCAGATAGATTTTTATCTTGATATTAAAGGTGACTGAACTGGGTCACTGACAGATTAAGAGACAAAGGATTGGTACCGGGATCATCAACTGGAAATTTCTGCTGATTTTTGAGGATCATAGACTACCTGTTTTGTTCTGACCTTCATGGTTAGTCAAAACCACAAAATAAATTTGAACTGAACTTGTAAGGATATGTAATGCCACACAGCTGTGGTGTGAGGTATTTTTTCCCAGTTACACACAAACTTCAGAGCTTTTTTCTCTCCTACTTTGAGATCAGATTTGTTCCTTCACCTTAAACCATTGATAAACACTGAATTTTAGGTGTCAATATCTGACAGGGAGAGATGCCCGTTATTCTTGATATGCGGGAACAGAGGATCCAGCCAAGAGTGACAGACATCCCAGAGCATCAGGAATTCGAAAAAAAAAACCAACAAAACCAACAAAAACTTGTGAAGAGCCTTAAACACTTAAAACTTTGATTAGACAGCTTTGCAGCTGGGGCTGTTGCTCTTCTAAGTGAGAGGAGTAGAAAAGGAAACATTTTATGCCTTGTGTGCACAGTGCTGAGAAGGAAGGGCTCACCCAGTGCCCTGAGCTCCATGGTGATGTCCACGTAGCCGTGCTCAGCGCTGTAGTACATGGCCTCCTGCAGAGCCTTCATCCGTGTCTTGCACAGCCGCACCTGCCCCTCGCTGGAGCTGCCCTGGCTGGAGGTGTCACTCTCCACCCCCTCAGCCAAAATCTCCTCCAGGGACAGCACATCCCCCTTCACCTGCTGAGGCTGGGTCAGGAGTTTGCGCAGGACGTTCCTGAGCAGGGATGAGAGGTTTCACTTACTAACAAATGAAATCGCAACAATTCAGATGGGACTGTGGGGATTCGGGATCTAGCTCAAGTAAACAAAAATTTCATTCCCAAAGACAGCTGGCACTGTGGAGCAGCACAGAAACCATTTGTCCTTCCCCACCCCACATCCTTGAAACTGGTGCCCCACAGCAAGGGCAAAAACATGGCCTATACTCCTCACATGGTGGGTTTGTTTGGAATTTCACACGGCAGTTGCAATAGAGAGACTTTCTTGTTTGTGTCTTGTTTGGGGAGTTTGCATCACTGGTGTCCCTCAGCCAGCTGGGGACAGCTGCTCCACACATTCCCCAGCCCAGCAGGGCCACCCAGCACTCACTGTGCTGCTGCATTGCCACCAGCTGGTGCTCTCCTTGCACCCACACCACTCCCTGAGGCTAAATCCATCTTCTTAAGGATCCAGCTTTAGGATCATCCCATCCTATCCTATGGCAGAACAAGCCTTGGATCTCACTAAGGTTTTTTTCTGGAAACACAGAGATTTCTGGAGGAGCTTCCAAGTAATGTCTTATTTCTGAACAACTACCCTGAAAACAGGGTTGGAGAGCCCAGGCTTGCTGGTTTAATGATTCACCTCTTGGTTGGCCATCCAAAAACTAGAGATGCAGACACCCAGGCTCTTCTGTTATTTCTGCCACCTCAACCTGATTAGATTCCATCTCAGAACATGAACCAGGATCTCATAACCCTGATCTCACAGCCTACCCCTAGGTGAGATTTGGTCTGCTGACACAGGGCCTAAAACCAGCTCACTCTCAGTGCTGCAGAACTGCACTAGCAATAAGAAATAGCAAACAAAGACCTTTGTGCTTTGTTGTCAGGAGAATCTTAACCCCACCTGCTGAACTGCATATGCAGGGGTTTGGGTCACAAAGTCACACAGCAACACCTAGAGTGCAAAAAACCCTGTTCTAAGCAGGAACAGAGCTGTAACCTGTGGCCGTGTGCTGCTGAGTGGCTGAAGCAATTCATGTCCTCGTGAAGTGACGGTGACATCCCGTTGACTTCCAGCATGCTCAGGAGTGGATCTGCACCCCTGCTAAGCAGCAAGCTGACCAGCTCGTAATTCCCTGGGGAAAAAGGACAGGAACATCAGGATGGTCGCCTCTTTGGAAGCATAAAACAGCACTGGGTGTCACTGGGAGGGGAGGAGGCCTTTTTTTATCCCTTCCATAAAGCTTGGAGCAGAGCAAGCTGCCCACTCATCTTCCCAAAAGTACAAGAATAACAGAGAAAGAAACAAAAGGAAAAAAACTAAAACCACTTTGAGGTGAAAAATGTTGACAAACAAGGCCAGCACAGGCTCATTCACAGAATGTTTAACTCCTGACAGCCCGCAGAATTTTTACCTGCATTTCATAAACTAATAAACCGAATTTCTTTATATAACAGCTATTTTTCCCCAGGCTGAATGGAAACTTGTTAATTTTTCCCATCTGGGTGTTACTTAGGCCCACAGACACACCCAGACCAGACAGGGGCTGGTTTATGTTCCTTGACAGTGCTTTTTGATGGAGTTGGTGCCATCAGCTCTGCTGTGGGGGCTCTGGGAAGGAGTCAAGCATGGCATAAACTGGAAAACAGACACTTGGGGCCCATCAGGCTGGTGGCAGGAAGAGATGGAGAGTGCTGAGGCCACATGGAGCTCACCTGCAGCTGAGGCCAGCTGGAGAGGGGTCTCGGCATAGTTGTCCTCCCCGGTGTTCACAGCAGAGCCTTCCACGTGGGCACCAGCATCCAGGAGCAGCTGCCAGGGGCACAGGAATTGAGAGAAGAGCAATTCAGAAGGACAAAACAGCCAGGGCTGGATGTTAGAAAGGAGAACCACTGGGTCCAGAGTGAGTAGGGCATGCACACAAAGGGCCTGTCTGGAGAGCATAATCTCCTTTATGGTCATGGCTGTGCAATTGGAATCTCCCAACTCCAAAGGACTCTGCAATCAGAGCAGGAAGTCCATCTCAGCTCCATGCTGTGCACAGGAAGCAAGGTTCCCCCTGGGAATTACCAGGCTGGTCATACCTCATGGAGCCTGTGTATGGAGGCCTGGCAGCTGCAGGGATTTGTCACACAGAACCTGCTTTCACTGAGCTGCTGTGAGGCAAAGGGCCCTCTCCCAGGTGAAGGGGAGAAGGTTACAGGGGGATGGAGATGTTTTATGGCCAGGTGGGGCTGGCAGAAGGCTCTGGAGCACCCAAAGCAGTGCTGGCAGGAGCAGGCAGGGAGGATCAGTACTGTACATGTGTATCCACCAGGACATTCCATGCTTCCACGATTGTGGGCACTGCAGTACACAACAGGAGCTTTGATACACTTGGCTTCATCTCCTGGGAGAATCAAACTCATATCTTACACATAAATTAAGGCTCTCCAACTCTGGAATACCAAAGGCTGCCTGGGCAGTTTGCCAGGTGGAATCTAATCTTTATAATTATGTTCAAATGTACACAAACAAAAGATGAGTCTGTGCAGTCTCCATTTACTTACTTTTTTTTTTTTAAGTCCTTCCCTTTGAACAGGAGGTAAATTAAATTCAACAGCAATTGATTGTCTGCTGTAATCAGTTTTTCATTCCCCTGGAAGTTTGTGTAGCAATTCTGGGGCTCCACCCCATTCTGCTGCCCCCTGTGATAATTCCACAGAAAAGGGGGCAGGGAGGATGCCACAGGCTCAAATCCCACAACAGCTTAAGTCTTGTTCATGCAGTTCTCAAGGATTATGAAAGAAGTTACAGATGATTTGCTGCCATTAGAGCAGCACATCCTGGATTTTTGCACATGTAAATTTATATAGCCAACCTGCAACCACTCCAGGTGAAGCACTAGTTTATTTGAAACCAAATAAATTATTGTGCAGCACTGTTTTGGAAGCAGTGAGCCTTGGAGCAATACTGAAACCAAAGAAAAATATAGAAACATGCTGGGTTTTGTTATCAAGGCCTTGTTAGGAATTATGTCACCAATTTTCATTCTCCTTGTTTTAAACAACACACAGTTTTTTCACTGGTTTTTAGGAGGCTCAGGAAGGCTGAGAGCGAGGGCTCACAGCACTGCATTTCAGTCCCTTGTGTCTCCTGGAAGGATTCCAGGCTGGAATCTTACCTGGACCACTGAGATGTGCCCGTGCAACACCGCAAAGGTGAGGGCAGTCCAGTGCCGGCTGTCGGGATGGACCGAGGGGAACCGTGGAGAGGCACTGGGCACCTGGAGAAGGGAAGCAGGCACTCATTAACCACTGCAGCCTGTCTGCCTTCATCCCCTGCCTTGTACAGAACTGCCTTCTTCCTCTGTGAATGATAAGCCCAGGGAAGGGGGACTTGGGCCACTTAGAGAACACTGCTACCACCACTGATTCTGCCCTGTCCCCTGGGACTTTTTAATGGGCTCACTGGTTTCTCCCTGTGGCAGCTCCTTCCCTCCCCCTACCCGTGCCCATTAGACTTGCCAGCCACTGAGTGCTCCAAGAGGTTTTGAAGGTTTTCTCCCCACTCCCAAATCCCTGAAGTGACAGTTTCTGAGAGAAATGCCTTGCTTGAAGCTTCCAGGACTGAAGCCTTCAGTTGCTAGGAGAGATTTCAGAACTCCTCCTGTTAGTTTACAGCTGGATAATAATGGGCTGAGGGTTACTCACTGTTATATCTAAATTTGCTCCAGCATCTATAAGCATTTGGACCATGGCTTCATCTCCAGCCGCACAGGCATACATGAGGGGGGTCATACCCTTCAGAAAGGAAATGAAAAATAAAAATGAAGTTATCTTTCTAGCCCTATCAACAGTGACACTGTCATGGACACAGCAAATTTGAATCTTAAGGTACAAAGTGTGTATAGGGACAGTATATATATGCTTATATAGAATTTTTGATTTCCATGCAGAGTGGGCACAACTGATACTGGAAAATTACCTGGAAAAAACATCACTAGATAAGGCTGAAAGAGCACAAAAAGGATCACTGAAAATCCTAGCCCTGTATTGTCCACAATTCTCCAGCTTTCCCAAGGCTGCCAACAAATAAATGCCATTTCTTGGCTCATTTGTAACCAAATGAACTGAAGGCAGAAAGCAACACAAAAATACAGAAGATGAATTTATTTGGCAACTTCTGCCCTTTGCTAAAATCCTATTTGCCTCAATATTTCAGAATTTCAATCCCATAAATCTCCCTCCCTCTACTTAAGCAGCAAACCATGACGGCTCAGAGATGAATTATGAGAAAAATGAGCCTTACTTATGGAGTTAATTTCTGAAGTAGCCAAGGACAGAAAGGAAATGGCCTGGTAAAATCCATTCCTGCTCACATCCCACAGCTTTCCTGCCCCCTCCCCTTAATTATTGCAGGCGTTTGAATTTTTTACATCTCCGCGGCTCAGTGTGCAATAACAGAGCTTCATCCTTAATGGAAGCCATACTGTAAAATGGAATTACATCTCTCACACAGGAGTTCTGCTCTTGACTCTGCAAAGGTGTCTTTTCAAAGCAGGCACAACTCCCAGCTTCCTGTTCTGGGGCACTTCCATTCATGAAGATATTTCTGGGTGAGGTGTTTTGGCTTTTGTGGGGCTTGGGAGGCTCCACACTCATTAACAAATAAACTGAGAATTCAAAATGCAGATCTGCAGGCACAAGCCCCAGTCAGGGCTCTAAAACTTGTACAGACTTATTGTCCTTTTTTAAAATTTTTAATGTTAGTTTTGCACTCCCTGCTTGCTCCTTGCAAAGGGATGAAGAGATTGTTTTCCTAAACATCTCAAATCCCCTGAAACCAGAGTGCTTGCTGGCCCCATCAGAACTGAATACAGGGTCCTGCTCCAAACTCAAGTTTCTGAGGGGATGTTCTGAGTTCTCTTCCACAGATTTCCATGTACAAGATGGACAAGTGGGTCTGAACATCCCGGACATGGCTCACACCCTGGGAGTGGTCAAAATCCAAACCTGGATCTAAAGCCTTTGTATTAAATTATCCAGCAGTTCTGTCATGTCTATGCCAGTTTTCCCAAGTCTGGGCATCTGGCTGGGTCTTACTCTTTTCCCAAAGGAACAAAACGAGCTGGTGGCAAAGTCCAGCTTTGGTTTCCTATTCCAGCTATGGCAGGTCTCATTCCCAGAACCTGGATTTAACTTTGTCTGGGCTTGGCAGTGCCATGCAGGCACTTGCTTGGACACAAAGCTGAGTTGCTCCAGAATCAACTGGAGAATTTCCAAGCAAAATGTCTCCAGAGGGGGCCTGTCCTGCCCTTTTTGTTGGTGCCAAAACACTCTCTGAGGGGCAAAGACCACAGTTCTGCCCCACTCACAGCAGGGCTGGCAAGAGGATCCCACCCACAGGATGAGACATCAGAAACTCCTCAAACTTCCCAAGGAGCTGCCCAGACGGGTCTCTGTGATGACAAAAGCCAGACAGCTCCCAGTTTGCTGGCTGGATGAGAGGCAGGGAACATCCTGCTGTGAGAAGTGACAGTCCTGGCACCAGTGTCTGTGGTGCTGGGGCACACTGGCTCACAGTGCAAATCACAAAATACTTCTTGAGAGAATGAGAAGCCTCAGGGCCACAGGAACAGGAGCTGCAAAAACTTATTTAAAAAAATATGAAGAGAAAGTGGGAAGCATTCATAACATAAATCTGCCACCTCAGTCACTTTACTGAAGTGAGTATCTATGATGAGATACCCACCCCAGTGACCACAAAGCTCCTAACACTGGGTTTGTAATTAAGGCAACTACAGACCTAGGTATGTCCAGAAGCAGTTTCTGCTGTTAGTTTATACATTCACACTTTCCTTAAAACTGCAGGATGGTGAGAAGTGCCATAAAAGACGTGCAAGGTTCAGAGCTGGGTCTGAAATGCTAGTGCAGTAAAATGCTGGCTGTGAGAAAACCTCTCTACCTGAACACAGACCCTTTCCACTGCTCAATATCTTCTTGTTCCAGAGATGTGACAGCTCATTCTCCTTGCTGTGACAGCTATAACGAGTGTTTATTTAGGAGAGGTGGCTTTTTTCTCTCCCGTTTTTAAATTAAAAGCTAATTCCATGCATTGAATGATGCCCCAGAGGAAAGACTCTGCTGTTACTTGATGGGACTGACAGCATGAGCAGAAGCAGCCAGAGACTCCCAGGACTACCAAATCCCCATGGTTCAGTGTAGCTGAGCAGGGAACAGTTAAAAATGGATAAACAGACACATCAGCATGATGGACTATGAGCAAATCTAACACTGACTGACACCAGGCCACTGGGGTGAGGCTCTCAGTGCTGTTTCTTATATTCCAAACTGCTCTGAGCCTGAAAGCCATGAGACAAAAACACCTTTTGGTCACTCCTCATTGACCCAGCCAGGATTTGGGTGTTGAGCCAGACGGGAGTGTCACTGGAAAATAAACCACTTTGCTTTGACATCCTCTCAGCACGCATCAGACTTTCCATTCACTGCCCCTGTGTTAACCTGCCTGCCATCAGTGCCTGAGACAGCCCATCAAAGGAACAGACATTCCAGCTGATAAACAATCCACTCCGGGCTCTAATGGGATTTTTTCTGGAGAGGTGGCATGAGAGTGGGGTGGGGAAATATTTTACTGTGTTTTAAGGGATGCATTTTCAGCCTAAAACACAAGCTAGAATTAGAAAGCCCTCGGAGAGGCAACAAACACGACCCAGCATTGATTTCCCACATGGAAAGGAAGGAGTGAGCTGCTGTTGCAGGGAATTTTGGGGTTGTGTTTGTTCTGTGGCACACCTGATCATCCATGGTGTTCACTCCATCAGGGCCCAGGGCATCGATGGCCTGGTTGATCAGATCCGTCCTCCCGCAGTTCAGCATCCGGAAGCCCAGATCCTGCTGAAATTTCTCAGTAGCAGCTTTAGCATCCAGTCTCCTGAAGGAACTGAAGCAACATTCAGGTCTGTGAAAGACAAAAGAATTCCTGGATGGTGCCCATACCATAAAAAATATATGGATCCTTAGCCTTTTCTGAGCAAAAAATACTGAAATTTTGTAAAAGTATGAAATAAAAATCAAATTTAGGCACCAGAACACCCTCAATGCTTTTCCAGAAACTCAATTTAAGGAAGTACTTAAACATTTCTATGAGATCTACTAAATCCTTATCCTTTAGATGACTACCAGGACAACTTTTATGTCATCTGGAGGGAGCCCAGGGATTACTGTAAATCCTCTGGCTGTCTGCTCAGACTCTTCTGAATTCCAGACCTGGAAATGTGTCTCCTTCACTGAAGAACCACTTCCCAACTGGAGGTTGGGACTGGGAGGCTCAGCCCTTTGATGTTATTTTGGGGTGAACGCCTCCCACAGGAACTGCCTGGTTTCCAGCACAAGCTCTTGAGCAAACTCTCAGTGAGTGAGATATCAGCCTGCCAAGTTCCTCTGATAAATGAGATGCTTTCAGCACAGCCATCCTCCTCTGGAGAGCCTGGACAGCCTGCAGAGGAGCAGACCAGTCATCACCTCACACAGAAGATTCAGGATGAATTTAATATAAAATCCTACCATAATCTTGCTCTAACTGGTATCACAATCTACAGTATTACCCAGAATAAGATGTAATTACTTTATATAATAGTAAGAAGAAAGAGAGAAAGAAGAATTCTGTAAAAAAAAGTGAAATAAAATTACTCCACTTGAAATCCAGTGAACCTCAGAGAAATGAAAGGTTTTGAAGGGCTGGAACTTGCCTTTGCACATTGTTCCTATTCCACAGCAAGCCAGGAATAAATAAATAAACAAATAAACCAGTTTCAAGATTTTCTTTCCCCCTGAATGTGCTGGATACAAAATGACTGCTTTAAAGGATCAAATAATGTGATCTGGAACCAACATGGGTTTTTTCCGCTAGTTTAGATCTTTCATTCAAGCTGTCTTATAGAGCAAAGAATAATCTTGTAATTAAGTCTGAGGCATAGAAAAACCCCAAACCCAAATAGTTGTATTTCATATTTAACTTTCAGAAAGACAAAAATCTTTCTGCCCTAGCTGTAGAGTTTGGCCAACATTCCTTTATCTCTGGAAGTACCAGAAGGTTAAATGTGTGTCGCCTGCACAGCACAGCGAGATCTGGCTTCTGGGAAATGTAGTAAAAGGACATTTTAAGAAGCAACAAAGACTGGAGGAGCTTTCCAAAGCTTAGCCCACGTACTTGAGCTGGCGTGGTTCACAGTCCAGCCCGGGGAGAAGCAGCCTGGCCGTCTGCCTGATGTCATCGCTGTCCACAGTCAGGCTGCGCCGGTGCTCAGCGTAGGTGATGGCCACCCGCATCCACTCCATCAGTGGTGGCAGCAGCATGAAGGGGCTGTGAAATGAGGGGAGAAAACCATTATGGAACAAGGTCTGAGGCTGGAGGACACTTTGTGGGTTCCTGGGCTTGCAAGGGGGAGCCTGGCATGGACAAATGCCACCTGAGGAAGGAAACTGGAGTGGAATGTCATGGCAGGCAGAAGGACCTGCTCAGCCTCGGTCACCTCAACAGATTATGCAATATGTCTGTTATTCTAGGCACAGGATTATTTATGATCTATTATTATTTTTATGGTCCCGTGCTAGGAAGTCTAAAAATATCCTTGACTATTTGCAACTTCAAACCTTGCTAATTCAGTCCTGCCTCTGTTAATCTTTATATTATCATTATCCCTGTGGCTTTTTGTGTTTTGCCTTTCTTATGCAGAGCTCAGTTTTGCCCACCTGACCCTCAGTTTTGCCCCCCTGAGCCTCCAGACCACAGAACTGGTGGAACAATGAGGTTTTACTCAATATGAAGGCCTGCAAGGCAATCCTGGAATATAAATAAGGTAATAACAGCAGCACCAGCTCATGATTAGGCCCCATTATTCCTGCCGTAAGAACGAACACAGCACTGAGATTACACATTAATGTAGTTACCATAACACTCTCATACACAACATATCTCATCCACCTCCTCAATATACAGCCAGTCTGATCTATTTTGCTTGATTTTTCCCCGAGGATACCTGCCACCCCATGAAAGGCTTGGAAGTGCCAACTGTAATGAAAACACCTCTCTCATTCCCAGTAACGACTTCATTAACACTACTGGGGGGGGGGAAAGCCCTTCCCATTTAACTATTCTAAAGAAAAGACCTGAGGGAAGAAAGGATCCATTCCTTTACAAAGTTCAGAGAGAAAAATATATATATGAGGGAATATGAACTGATTTGAGCATTAATGAAAGCGGGTGAAGCCAAGAAAGGCATTTTCAAAGCTGTGCCTGTGAACATGTGTGAGGGCAGAAGAGTGAGCTGCACCAATCCCGTTAGAACCCATTTATCCATAATGGGATTTGCAAGCAGAAGGCCCTTTATCACGACTTTGAACACCCTTCAGGCTAGAATAACCCCACTCTGTAAACTATGTTCTGTTCCCATTTTCTCAGTTGCAAGGTGCACCCTGAAATGCTGCCATTATCACGCTACAAACACACCCACTATTTTCCCCTCTTCTTCTCTTCCTTTTCCTCTGAGTTGTGAAACAGCATCTACAAATAAGAGGGGTTTTAAGCACCGGATCCATCCAGGATTGCCAGGGCCAGGGTGTTTCTAACAGGACATTGACTTTCTCCTGCTATCAGTTTACTTTTCTGTCAAAGAATCAGAGTATCAGTGTTGCTACAATCACCACTTCGAAAATCACCCAGCAGCTCATCCTTCCAAAAACTTTCTGAAAGGGATGAATCATTCCAGCTCATCCAACTCCGAGCTGATTGACTTCCCTAAGGGAAGAGCAGGAATTGCCAAATGGCATTTGGGAGATGCCTTCCAGCAAATTCTCTGCTCCAGGGAATTTAAACTCTTATCTGGCCTGGAAAAGAGCCATTCACACTTTTTGAATGCAGGTACTTAAGGGTGGAGCCAAAATTATTTATCTTTTCTATGTACTCTGTAGAGCCTCGAGCATTGGATTCAAAGTTCCACAGAGGTGGTGAGGGCAGAGAGGTAGGCCAGAGAGGCTAAAAGCACAAAAATGAAATACAGAATTGAATTATATTTAGATTGGGAACACTCAGGAGCACTGGAAAAGGTCATCTTTCAAGAGACAGCTTCCCTGACACTCCCATGGTGGGAACACTGCTGAGCACAGAACCATGTCCCTGATCAAACCCTGGTGACTGACTCAAGGCCCTGGGCAGCCAGAACCTGTAGTCAGCCAGCAGCAAAGGCCACAGAGTCTGCACCAGAAATAACACCTATTCTGAAGGAATTTCCACTCTGCAAAAAATCCACATGTGCCAGGGTTATAAAAGGCTTCCACACAAGCAGACCTTGGATGTGGAAAACTTGCTTTGAGAGGAATGGCAAGGAGAAGAGATTTTTTTTCCCCCTCTTCTGTTTCTTTTTTTAATCTCAACAGATTTTTTCCAAAGGCTTTAAAAGTGACAGCTCAGACTGCCTGGTTCTCTGTGTCCGAAGGGGAGCAGACTTCGGAATGCAAAAAGCAGTGTCAGGAAGGATGTTCTCATCCTGCTGTCCTGATTTTCCAAACCCCATCATTGGCATTGCTGTGCAAACTGGATAAATTATTCATTATTCTATCAAGGGTCACTAAAATGGCTTCAATTGCTATTTTGCTGAAAAAAGTATGTTTCTCTGCATAATTTCTAGCTTGAGGATGGGCTTTTTACTCTTTCCCCCCTGCTTTTATCTAACCCTTTCCTTTCTCCCAGCTTGGCCATGCTCTGGGAACAGCTTTATCTTCCTTTGCTCACTGACATTCCACCAGATAAGCACCATTATCCCAGGACTGAAGTAGAAAGAAGACGCGCAGTTCGGCTGAATGCAACACCAACATTGGGTCATGTCACACTAAGAAAATAAATGAAATTACTCTTTTCCTAGAAAATAAAATGCTGTTCTCAACCCTGTGGCCCTTAACCTGGGCATCCATCTGCCTCTAAGGAATCACTGATCATTTCACAGTCTGGAAAACACTACAGGAGGGGAAGCGGAGAAACCTTCATGGAAAATTAACTGGGAGATGCTGCAAGCTAAAGAATTAATTTCTGTCTCTGTGCTCCTGCCTGTGCCATGTTTTGTACGCTGCCATTTTCCTCTGGTCTTCCTGACATTTAGAAGTGTTTGGCAGCTCATTAAATTCCACACATGAAATGATCCAGCCTTGGGAAGCTGTCATATTCCAGCAACAGCTCACTGGGGACACAGACCCTCCGTTTTCTTGGAAGCACAATGCCACCATGGCTTTTTCCAGTTTTTTGCCATGAAGCTGTCTTGGAGTGGTGCCAACATGGACTGGGAACAGGAACTGCTCCTCTTCTGTACACCTTGTGAAGAATCAGACCCATGTCTGATACCGTCATGTGCTGTCACTATTCCATTCATAAGTTCTAAGGAATTCTCTCCGTCTGGAGCTGGACAGCCACTTCATTCCCTTAGAGCTGAGTGAGAGTGCTCTGAGAAAGAACAGACTTTATTATGGACTTTCCCCCTTCCTTTGAGCTAAACCACATTGTTTTATTTAGACACAGCTGAGGAGGCCAAGCAGCACTTGGCAGAGAATTTACAGAAAGTTTTAGGATAACTTTTTCCTGGAAAAGGTACTTTCATTAGAATGGCTTTGGACATGACTGGCATGTGGAGAGCACTGCATACAGCATCTTGAAGAGATGCTGTGGGATCACAGACTTTCCATCACAAGGGATATCCATCACAAAGAAATCATTCCCCAAAGTGGGCTCTTCTGGGGATTCCTAGAAGCACTGGGATCAAGATATTTTTGGCAAAGGACAGTTAATTGCATACAAAAAGGAGAGCACTCCAGAGTTAGAAAATCATGCCATCCTTCCTGTGCTTTGAGCAACTGCTAACTCATGTGAAGATAGTGGGGTTTCCCACAAAAAACAGCCATTCTATCACATTCCTTCCTCCTGGCTGTGTCCCCAGGACGATCCAGCGACAAGACTGCTGAAAAATCACAGCCATGGGATGGTTTGTGTGGAAAAAGCCCATCTTGCTCCATCCCCGAGCCACGGGCAGGGACATCTTCCATTAGCCCAGGCTGCACAGAATCCCTTTCCAACATGCAGGGAAAAAGAAGGAATAAAACATTTATTTACCCTGCTAACCCACCTCTTCTCTGCTGTTTTTCATTGCCTTCTGTTCTGCTACAGCAAAACAAAGCGGGAGCCAACAGTGACAGCAACAAAGAAAAACCTTGTTCTTCTAAACAAGGCTCTCCTTCTGAAGCAGGAAAGAAAATCCTGTCCTAATGGAAGCAGGTGGAAATGGCAAAATTCACCTCCCTCCTGGCAGCCTGAGCAGGGCCTGAGACACACAGGCACAGTCTCCCATCCTGCCTGCCCCCAGACCTTCTAAATGGTCTGAGTGAACTAAAGCATGTGGAAATATCACAATATTTATGGTCAGAGTGGGGTAGCCCACAGTAACCCCACATATTTAACTCAGAGCAGCTATACAGAGGCTGCTGAGGAGAA
>VWYI01021670.1:9511-57388 GCA_013399455.1 Anthoscopus minutus
TCCGAGAATGTCTGTGTTGCCCTCCCAGAAGGACCCAAAACCAAAAAACCGCTCCCCTTCCCACTGCCCCCGGGGCTCAGCCGATCCTTTTGTCTTTTAAAGTACCGAAGATGTACCAGCCTTCAGGCTTTTTCTCTCAGCTAAATGGGAAAAATTCTAACAGCTAAGAAACGAAAAAAAAAAAACATGTAACCCCCAACAACCATGATTGCTTAAAGCCTGAAAAATATTTTTCCTGGGGAAAGTTACTCACAATAGTCCAAGAAAAATTAACCAGAATTTCAAAGAAGCAATATAATCAGTGATTTATGCATTTAGCTTAAAGTGACAAAAAGAAATGGGATGGTGCATCGCTGCAGTAATGAGCAATGCAGGGACCCTAGGCAGGTGCAAAGGAGTGCTCTTTATTGCCAAAACCCTGGCCTTTTAAAGCAGTTAGCCAGTTATCAGTTTCCATCATTTTAAGGCACAGCAAGTTTAAGTCAACCAACCACCATACACCACTATGTGGACATGTAGCAATCACACAGAACTTCTCTCACATCTCTCATGTCTCTCACACCTCTCTACCCCTATTCCAGCTGAGTTCCTCTCCCACAGTTCCCCTCTACTTTGCCTAAGTAACAGGCTGGAGGCATGTTACTAGGCCTTCCCTTTATAAAGCCTTACCTATCTGTAACAATTCCCCCTTCTTTGTTTATTTGTTGCACAGCTAAAACTCTCTGCACTGGTAAAGCCATTGTCTTATCAAGACTATTATTGATCATTTGTTGCGCACAATATAAAATACATGGCATACACACCACAGTCATTAACAACATACCTAGGAACACTATTCTGTACATTACTAAGTGTTTAAGCCATGCCCTGAAGATGAGGTTGTCAAGCCATGAAGACACCTCCCCTTAAATCCCATTCCCAATCATATACTATACAACTTAAAATAGGAAAGGGAAAGTTGGAAGAAAAATAATAAGATTTTATACCAAGTTTGGGGAGAAAGAAATTATCTTGGAGAACATGAATCAATGAAAACCAGAAATTTCTGCAAAACTTCTTAATGCAATGAATCAAGAAAGCTTAATTAATATTAAAATTAATTATTTCAATTTATGGAATCAAGGCACTGAAAGGCCTTATTTCCCCTGAGAATCAAGTCATAAAGAAATAATCATAATAACAATTTTAAATGCAATTTCCCACTGATGTTATGAGTTTGCAGTTTATTTAAATTAAATATCAACCTTCAAGAAACTTAAGTTCAGGAAATTTAAGGGAAGGAGTCAATGTAATTATTAAGATAAGTAGAATAATGTAGGTTCATTTTCCTGAAATGGAAGAGCAAGGAGTCTTACAACACTTGCTCCAGAACTTTGGTACTACCCTGTATTAGCGCAACTGGACTGAATTTACCTTCTTCCCTGTAGATTTTCTTCCCAGCACAAGAATGAGAACAGCAGCTACTCCGAAAGATAAAAAAGGAGGTAGGATTTTTCTCCCTTTTTTATTGAAAATTACTGTTTATGGCCAAGGTAACCATACAAAACTCACATTTTTGTAAATTAAGAAGAATTTTGACTGGGATATGCAATAGAATAGAGGACTGATAACCTGCAATGAGTGAAAGGATGCTCAGAGAGGCCAACAAAGCCAGTTGCATTAGGAGCATACAGGGGCCGGAAGATTTATACATTGAAGGCCAGAGAAGAGATGGAAATAGAAGTTCAGAACTGATTCTAAACAAATGTTAAACAGGAAGAATGTCTCTGCTTTTTGAAAAAATATCAAGACTATCACATGAAACAGGGAATCTCTAGCTTTTTGAATCATCATTCCATAGATTTGGGAAGATATTTTGTCTGTTGCAATACAGGGGAAACAACATTTCAGGATATCCATCTTCAGCATCAAAGAGAAACATATATTTGAAACTATTAAACTATGAAACATATATTTGAAACAACATTTCAGGATATCCATCTTCAGCATCAAAGAGAAACATATATTTGAAACTATTAAACAAGACTTAAGAAAATAAAAGGATTTTCCTTGTATAATGGGCATATCTCTTTATGTTCTTTTTTGAAAGAAGAGTCTCATTCTTTACATAAGTCTGATGAATCCCTGAACTATGTCAGATATTTTAGGATGATAAACTTATGTTCTGAACTATCCTGTAATTTTTTCCAGGAATTTCACAGCCAAATGGAGCAATATGGAATCATATGACTCATAGTAACCTCTGCAGTCTTCTATCTTTGTTTGCCTCTGCTGCACAAAGAAAAAACAGACACACAGAATTTCTGAGTTTTTTTAATTCCACATGTAGTAAAACGATGAATGCAGTACTAAGATTCAGCTTTTTTAGTACTCTGCTGCCTGAAATGCTGACGCCCTAGATATCACTTCTGCTTGCATCACTTTATTGAATCACTCTTTCTGTATGTGAGTACTGATTATTCATCAGATCCAATTTGGTATAACAAAAAACTCTTTGTGGAAAAAGTGTCAGTCTCTCTGTATTACATACAGAGATATACGTAGGGAGAAAGATTTTCTGATTTCAAGCTGACAGTTCCTCTTTGGATTACCACTTACATGAGGAGGTTTATGGCTTGTGTTTTGCTCTCTTGTTTAATTTCCTCTTCTAGTTACATATATGTTCAAAAGCCAGATGCATACTAATCTGTAGGAAAAGAAAATAAATATCTATAAAACACAATATACTGGGGTTTGTTTGAGAAGAAATGTAAACCAGAAGCACAAGATAAATAGATTTAACTTACTTCCCTGGTGGCTGGAAGCAAGCAGGAAGGTAATCATGGCAAAAAAACAACCTTTTTATTTTCAAGGTCTTCTATACAAAAAATAGATGAGGTTGACACATACTTTTTCAGCTTAATTGGAAGTGAACTCTTTATCAGAATTATGATATGAAAGGGAAAAGGCACATGTATTGCACTCCTGAACTAAATGTATTTCTTCTCTACGTTCTCCTGAATTTTGCAAAAAGTTTCCACTTTCAGATCTTTAGTAGCTCATAAATTTGACAACTCCATATCTTTAGAGTAACATGACATATTGTGCATTTTCAGTTTGTGATTTACCATTAAATGTGATATCAGCACAGCTTAGAACCTTTCTAACTTTCATTATTTCTACAACTTACATTACAGCTCCAGTGAGTAGATATTAAAGTCTTGAGAAACTTATTGGTCTTTTCCTGAAATGATTCTTTTTCCAAAAGGAAAAGGAACTTCAGTAGAGAGAATGAATCTGGTCTTCCTTTATTTCTGCTATTTATCAGAAATTTAATGTATGAAAGAACACTGCAACATCAGAGACAGTACTCATCACTGCACTATAGTGATTGTAAGAGCTCAAAGTTCATCACAAAACGAATATTAAATATTTTGAAATTAAGTGATATCCTTAAGAAAAGTATATAAAACTAAAAGGATCTCTTTGGGATTATTTTCATTATTCTTAAGACAAAAATATCATAAGAATAAGAATTGACCACTAACTTGGTCTAAATCTAGTACAAAAATGTCCCAAGATAAATGCTTGATTAGTAAGCTTACGACAAACTTCACAGAATGTGGAAGCCTTGGAAAAATATATTAGAAAGGGAAAAGGAGGGCAGGAAAGAAAAATGTTTGGCTTGCACTGCCTGGGGCTTCTGCTGTTTCTCTGAGTAATGATGAATATAATTTATGGGTAAGACCCAAGATTTCTCAGCAGCCACAGATGTCTCCATAGCAGAGGCTAATGTTGAGGTGGGGAAATACCCATTGCTTTCTGTGATAGATTCTTCTTCCTGTAAGATGCATGATAAATGTAAGCAGCTTCTAAGGGTGAGACATTCTTCCTGGGTCTGTCTTCCACCTCCTCTTTAAATCAGGCATACCAGATCCTCACAAGAAGTTCAATGGATCACTATACTAGATTTTGGAAGAAAGTTTCTCTGGAAGACCTAATTGCAACATGCTGGCCTTTTTCTGTCTTGTTCTTGACATGCAAAGGGCTTATCTAGAAGATTTATGTTGTGATGCTGCAATTCTGGCAGATGATATTAGTGATTTAGGAAGGACCTGTTGGGGATGTAAAAGCTCTCCACTCTTAAACTGAAAAATCAATACTGGTGCAGCTCTGCTGGGGATATCTGGATGATTTATTCCCACTAATTATCAGTGTTGCAGCCTCTATTTCCAGTTGTTTCCATGGCTGAGATTTCATCTAGTGTTTCTACATATAGAAAAACATGAATAGTAAGAAAATAGCTAAATGTGATGGTTGTCTACTTAGCATGCAAAGGATCTGAATAGCAAAGGTGGAAAAATGAAATGTGCACACACAATAAAGACAAACCAAAAAGTAATTTAAAAGACAGAAAATTAATATTTATCACTTCTCTGATTAACCCTGACTCACTGTGACTGTGTTAATATAAATGAACACCACTCACTATCAATCAGTCTCATCTGACTTATAGGATATAGCTGGACATATCTTGTCAAAAGCCATAGACAAAAACCAAATCAATATTTCTTAAAATTAATGGCAGCAGAATTCAAATTCTTTAGAGAATAGTAATGCATCTAAGTACTTTCTGATTCAATTTACTGAATATTACATCAAAATCCTGTGCATTTCCAAAATTGTGTTAGAAAGCTATAAAGTAAAATGTTTTTTTGGGGGGATGTTTAGATGCTTTGGTTTTTGGTTGGTTTTAGAGATTTATTTTTGTTTCTGTTTTTTGTTGGGTTTTTTTGGTGGTGGATTTTTTTTTTCCTTTTTAGTCCAGGGATCAAAATAAAATAATTGGTGGAGGGTTTTTTATTTAATTAATGTTACAATATGTAGTTCCTGGAACAAAAATGTTCACATTGAAATACCTTAATGTAATAACTAAGATAGAAGCCTGAAAGTACCTATAATTTAATACTGAATTACATTTTTAAGAGACATCCATATGTACTTTTATTTTAAATGTCAATCTCTTTAACAAATGAACAGGTTATTCACAGTTTTCTGGAAAAAAAAAGGGTGTCTTCCATTCTTTCTTGAAGAATGGCTCAGTTTCATTTCCAAGTTATAGTTATAATTGCACAAAGAACTGTGTACTGAAGAGAAAACTGCTAAGTTCACACAGTCTAAACCAATCAGGAAAATTTGACTTCAGGATAGTAGTTCATGGGCCCTGATGAGGTGCAACCAGGAGCTCTGAGGGAGCTGGCTGATGTCATTGTGAGGCAACTCAATTATTTTTGGAGGCTCCTGGAGAAGTGTGTGAGAACTAGAAGAAAGAAAATGTCACTCCTATCTTCAAGAAAGGCAAAAAGTTGCCATGATTACCTTCCTGCTTGCTTCCAGCCACCAGGGAAGTAAGTTAAATCTATTTATCTTGTGCTTCTGGTTTACATTTCTTCTCAAACAAACCCCAGTATATTGTGTTTTATAGATATTTATGAGGTTACAATTCATGGGAACATGCACTACAAATATGAAAACATGAGAGAACTTGAAGAAGAACATCAGGGAATCCAAAGAACATCAGAGAAAATCAGAAGGCTTGTAATTTTCAGGGCGACAGACCACCTTTTTTGGTGGTGCCCAAAGACAACAGGCACAAACTGAAATGCAAAAGGTTCCTTCTGAACACAGGAAATACTTTTTCACTTTGACAGTGGTAAAACATCAGCACAGGTTGCCCAGAAAGGTGGAATCTCCATCTTCAGAGATATTCAAACACTATTGGAATGTAGTCCTGAGCAATCTGCTCTAGATGGCTCTGCTTGAGCAAGGGGTTCAACCCAGTGACCTCCAGAATTTCCTTTCAAGTTTCATCATTTTGTGATCCTGTGGTGCTGTACCAGTAGTTTCTTGCATTATTAGCAGAACATAATTGGCAAGCAGTCTGTGCATAAGAATTTCAAGATCAATATCTGCAATATAACAGACAATGCTACAGAACTCTTAAATACCATTGGCAAGTCCGTGTAAGTTTCTGAACATTTATTGTAGATAATTCCCAAAAGCACTAATCCCACAGGCACACTCAGAGCTCTGTGCACTCAAACATAAACACACTCACAGCAGCTGTGGGAGCAGGCTCTTCCACCATGGTTCCTTTGGAACTGTTTGATCCTGCTGGTGGTTGTCTTCCTCTTCAGCATTGTGAGTTTTGAGGCATACACCACCATATACAGTTATGGTTTCCACTTAAATGCAAAGGTAAGACCCTGTTCCTGTCCTAACATCTGCTGGTACGAAGGGTATGTATGCAAGATTGGAACATGACAACTACTGAAGATGTTCATCCCTTATTGCATCTCTGTGGTTGCCACAGTTTACACAGCTCCAGTGAAGTACTTCTTCATACAGGTGTATATTCCACAAATAAATCATGCGACTGCTTCCCTTTTTTTAAGCAAAAATAAGCACTTTAACAGAACATATAAAATGTATATACTAAAAATCAGTACTCTTTACTGGAATCAGTAAAGAGTAGCAGGAGCAGTAGAAGCAGCAGCAGTAGTTTTCAGATGCCTGAGACTTATGTAGGTGAGGTCCAGCATAAGATTCTACTGTATTTTCTGAACTGACTGGAAGAAGAAGGAATACAAATTCTCAAGGGCAAGGCAGAAGCAGCGTTGATCATCTCTCTCCCTAATGAGGTTTTTAATGAAACACCCTATGAAAAATGTGTGCTCAGAAAAACCTTCACCCCTGTACTTCAAGAACCAGCTTGTTTACTTGTTGCCATTGGCTGACTTGTATAAAGCAATGGGAAGCAGCAGTTGAACCTCACCATGTACCTGTTAGGGCTGCAGCTAGCCTGTAGCTACCAAGTAAATTTGGCTATATCAGAACCCTAAACTCAACAAGCCTAGAAGTAAAACAGCCCCTGGATGGGGCTGGGATGGGTTAAATTCAAAATCAAGCACGGAGCTCAGCCAATCATGTTCAATCCAGAAAGCAGACATATCACTGGACAAGGAGCTGGGGCGATGTTAAGACCCAGTTGTCTGAGCCTGGGAATTTTAAACCCCATCTATAGGCAAGCTTCCATAATAAACTATTGCTGTTGTTGCATGGATCTCTGAGAGTTCATGTCATTCCCGTCTCCAACCCACAAACCGACATAACATGTATCCTTGTTCAATAAGATCAAAAAAGAATCTGAAAGCAGTCTATAGTGTCAGCTTGTAATTTTTAACCCAATGAAAACTCATCAAGGCCAAATTCCTACAGCTTGGGATTCAATCTAGTAGGACTGCTAGAGGTAAAAGGGGTGGTGACTCATCAATTTCCTCAGGCTTGACAGCCCTTTTGGCAAGAAAATTTTTCCACACAGCCAGTATAGATGGGTATTAAGCTATTTCTTGATCTCTCCTAAAGATGTTATACTTAGGCTTATATTCCAGAGCCTACATCACTTCCAATACTATTTCATTACACAACCCCAGAATGGAATTATGTAATCACAAATATTAATTTAATTTTAAAAGCTACATGAAAGGTTTCACTGCAGTAGACTGCAATTTGGAAAAATATACATGCCACTAAGTAAAAGATAATACTGTTTGGTGAGAAGCATTAGGCTAATCTGACTAAACTTAACTTTATTGGTTTTAGGAAGTAAAATAAATCATTTAATCCTTCTCAGTAAAATAATAATGATTATCCAAACACTGTTTGTTGATGGCTTTCTAATCTATTGTTCACAAAAGCAAGTAAAAAGAGAAGTAGAATTGATTTTTTTTTAAGTATCCCTGTCCAAAGATATGTTTGAAAAATACCTAGGAAAACAATCATCTAAATTCTGGCAAATATTAGTTAAGACTGATACTTTCCTTGCAGTTTAGATAAATATTTGCCACTTTATTACACTTCTGTCTGACAGTGGTAGTGCACTGTAACGATGACGGATGATAGCTATCTCTTTATTTATCCACTGGGAAATATAGACTTACTAAGTTGTAGTCCTGGGACAGGGAAAGGAGTAAAAATGAAAATTCAAGAGCTTTATCAAATGTCAGACTCAAAATTATAAATTCCAAAGCCTTTTTTTTCACAATTCTACACTGACATGGGACAAATAGAAAATATAAGAACAAACTGGAAACACACATAATTTAAAAATACCTGGTTTTGTAATGGATCAAATCAATCTATCTGAAAGTTTTCCCTTACAGAAAATATGCTGAGCACAGCAGAATGTGGGAGATGCCATGGCAGTGTGAGAACTTCACATTCAAAGCGTCACTGTAATGTTAAAACTTGGAATACGAACCCAAAACCAAAAAAAATTCCTCCCCCACCCATCATGCCCAAAAGCCTTTCAGGCTATTCAAAGAGACAGTCGACATCAACAAGCACAGGAGACAAGACAATGCTGCTGACATGCATATTGTTCAGAAGCACATGAAATAGGAAGAAAAAGTTGGGAAAACTCTAGACAACATATATGTCCCAGCACATGAAATAGGAAAAGAAAGTTGGGAAAATTCTGGTCAACCTATATGTCCCACTGGTATGTTGAATTGTTTACATATCTAATAAAAGAGAAGTCATAGATACTCTTTGTGGCAAGTTACAGTCCCAAAATTCTTGTATGGTAATTGGAAATGTTTTAATTGGTAGAAATTACTTATATTTTCATTAAATTAGCAAGTATCCAGCATCAATACCACAACTGTTAACAGGAAGAGAAGGGTAATTGTAAAATGAGACTCCCTTCTGTTACCAATAAGTTAGGAAATAGAATAAAGTATGTAGTAGTAGTTATGCTAAGGCTTCAGTTTTAACGTTCCCATGGTAGGCCCTGGGAACTATGCCTGAGAGTGTGCTAAGAAATAAGGAGCCAGTAATCAAAAAGGTTAACAGAGCATTTAGAACAAGCAGAACTAAGTGGATAATTTTAAAGATAAGTTAAAATTATAGGTTGAGAAATTTAGAATGGTGGGAGTAAAGATAGAGAGATTAACTTTTGTTATAAAGCAGATAACCATGTAAAAATTATGATCCAAGTAACCGTTATCTACAAGATGTATGTGTTTGCTTTGTTTTTAAGAATGTGAATCTTGTACGTAGACTGATGAAGCAATCTTTGTAAAATTGTATAAAAGCTGATAACTTGATGAGGGTCTTTGGGATCCTGACTTGGGACATGAGTCCGCAGGTCCCCGGGCCCTGAATAAAGCACCGCATAAACTGACTCTGTTAGTTTGTGTTTTATCTGGGTATCAGGCAACACTTCCAGGGGAACTGTCTAAGTTTGGAAGACAGGTATCTGTTAAGGAAGGCAGGAACCTCCATTGAAATGAAAAGAAAAAATGTAGATGCCCCTCCCTCCAAATTATCATTATTTTGAAAAACAAGGGGCTCTCAGGCAGAGATATGGGGAGAGGAATAACAGTTCTTTACTAATATGTGTAGCAAGGCAAACAAACAACAACTACACTATTAACAACAGAACAAAAACAGGGACCCCATGACAGCCTTCTGGGCCAAGACTGGAAAGGTGGAGGAGGGGCTCTGCTTCACAAATCTCCTGTGGGCAGTCAGTCCCAGTGCTCCTGGAGGTCTCTGTGGAACACCCCACCGGAACGTCAGGGATGAGCAGAAATCCTGGGCCAGTGGATGTACAAGCAGCTCTGCAGGGAAAGTTCCCGGCCGCTGGACAAGGTGTAATCAGCAGCTCTGTGGCGGTGGCTGGCACTGCCACATGTCCCGGCTGGACAGGGGTTGCAAGGCCCACAGACGAAGAGGAAGAAGAAGAAGAAAAAGAAGCAGCAGCTCTGTCTGGGTGATGGCGAAATCCTCTCCCCCAGCAGAAACAGCTACCAGAGTGTTCCCACTCTCTAGCC
Source organism: Anthoscopus minutus (assembly GCA_013399455.1). Classification (NCBI taxonomy): domain Eukaryota; kingdom Metazoa; phylum Chordata; class Aves; order Passeriformes; family Paridae; genus Anthoscopus; species Anthoscopus minutus. Next base: position 19,387 of record VWYI01021670.1, read on the forward strand.
AAAGAAAACCCACATAGCTTCCAGCTGCCCTCACTCTCCCTTTGTCCTGCCTCCCCCTTCCCCCCAGGCCCAGCCGAATTCTTTCTCTTTCTTAAGCACCGAATAAGTACCAAAACATCAGGTTTCCCCTCAGGTAATAGGGAAAAATTCCAATAGGTGAGAAGGAACAAAAGGAAGGCTACCTAATCCCCAACAAGGGAACAAAGGGCCCAGTAAGAAGACTGGACACAACTCACATGGAAGACTGCTTTTTCCTAGGAGCATGGATAAGGGACACTGGAAAACTCTCCAACTTACCAAGGCCCTCTGATTACTCTCCACTATTGTTCCAACTGGCAATGACGAAATAGCAAAGACAAGTCCAGGACCAATCAAAAAAGGCTTCAGGGTAATGTAATGATTGGTAGAGGGAACAGGAGAACAAATAGTGATTTTCTCAATTCTTCCAGAAACAAGGAATAATATTGATAGGAATGGGCAGACCTATCCAGTCAATACATGCCTCTGAGGCTGATGTCAATGCAAAAAAATTGGGTTTGTTGACCATGGAATGACCTATTAAACACCTGATCAACAGGCATCTGAAAGTGCTCCTCAAGAAGAGAAAAAGAGTTCTAGCAGGGCTTATTGACAGAGCTGCAAACTAGCTTGGAAAGGGGTAAGGGATTAAACCAGACTTTCAAGTGATGAGTGACAACATATTGCACCTAAATTTGAGGACGCAAGAACTGATGAAACTCAATCTGTTTCACAAAGTGTTGGCTATGTAGACTGCAAAGTACACCTGAAATGTTTCTACACCAATTTGTGCAGCTTGGGGAGCAAACAAGAGGAGATCGAGGATTTGGTCTGATCCCAGAGATATAACATCATTGGCATAAGTGAAACCTGGTAGGATAAGTCCTGTGACTGGAGTGCCCTGTTGGATGGCTACAGGTTCTTCAGGAGGGATAGGCAGGGTAGAACAGGCAGAAGAGTGGTGTTGTATGTAATAGAACAGGTTGAACATATCAAGCTCAAAGTTGGCAATGGCACCATTGAGACCACCTGGATAAGAATGGACAAATATTACAGATGTCATCATAAGAGTCTAGTATAGACCTCCTAGCCAGGACACTGATGCTGACAAAGTATTCTTTACAGAACCAAGGCACACTTTGAAGACAGCAGTTTTGGGAATCCAGAGAAGCCTCAGATAACTGGAAGCTGGAAAACATTGTGCTGATTTTCAAGAAGGGAAAGGAGGAGGACCCCAGAAGGGGTGTTAGGCCTGTTAGTCTCATTAGAGTGGCTGGTAAACCTATGGAGAAGATTATTCTGGGAGGTACTGAAAAACACCTGAAAGACAATGAAGTCATTGATCACAGCCAGCACAGCTTCATGAAAGGAAAATCCTGCTTATCACACCTGATTTCTCTTTATGACAAGGTAACCCAGTTCAAGGGAAGCCAGTTGATATAATGATTTTGGATTTCAATACTGTCTCCCCCAGGATCCATCTAGACAGAATGTCCACAGCTGGATAAACACATCATGTGATGGGGGGGTGACTGGCTCACAGGTCAGGTCAAAGGGTTACAGTGAATGGGGTGAGATCATACTGGCAACCTGTTCAGCAGGGCTCCATTTTAGGCCCTGTGCTCTTCAACATCTTCATAAATGTCATGGGTGCAGGATCAGAATGGATACTAAGCAAGTTCCCAGATGATGAAAGCTGGGAGGAGCTGCTGACTCTCTTGAGGGCAGGGAGACCCTGCAGAGAGACCTGGACAAATTAGAGGGTTGGGCAATCACTGACTATATGAAATTTAGCAAGGAAAATTTGTCGGATTTTGCACCTGGGATGGGACAACTCTGAGGGTCCTGTACAAAGGGAAGTTGACCATGAGTCAGCAGTGCCCTGGCAACCAGGAGAGCCAGGCATGTCCTGGGGGGCATCAGGCACAGCACTGCTAGCTGGGCAAGGGAGGGGATTGTCCCACCCTGCTCATCACCAGGGCAGCCTTACCTCCAGGCCTGGGGGCAGTTTTGGGTACCACAGTATAAAAAAGATATTACACTATTAGGGAGTGTCCAAAGGAGGGCAACAAAGATGGTGAAGAGCTTCGAGGGGAAGTTGTATGAGGAGAAGCTGAGGTCACTTGGGCTGTTCAGCCTGGAGAAGAGGAAACTGAGTGGAAACCTCATTGTAGATACAACTTCCTCATGAGGGGAAGAGGAGGGGCAAGCCCTGATCTCTTCACCAGTGATCTCTGACCAGTGACAGAAGCTGAGGGAATGGCCTTAAGTTGTATCAGAGATAGTTTAGACTGCATATTAGAAAAAGGGTCTTCATACAGAGGATGGTTCACACTGAAACAATCTCCCCAAGGACATGATCACAGCACAAGCCTGGCAGAGTTCAAGAAGCATTAGGACAATGCTCTCAGGGACATGGTGTGACTCTTGGGGATGATGCTGTGCAGGGCCAGGAGATGGACTTCAATGACCCTTGTGGGTCCCTTCTCACTCCGCTTATTCTGTGATTCTACAATTTTGTTAAGTAAGCAAATAAAGATTTTTTTTTTTATAATTCCAGATGATGATGATAAATAAATGTTATAGCATTACAGACAAGAAAGATATAGAAAAACATGAGGTTTGATACAGTGTATAATGTCTAGTTTACTCTTTTTCCTAACAGCACTGAAATTATGGTAAAAATTAATAATAAATATTCCAAACATCATCTTTTTTGCTTCAACTTTGAGTCCACAGGTTCTTAGGAGATGTCACTACAAAGCATACATGAAGTTTGAGAGTTCTGAACTATTGTAACTCCACTTAAATCTTTATTCATAGTTTCCCTTCCTAAAATAATTTTGGTCTTATAAATGACTATTTTTCTTCTAATTAATGCCAGGGAATCTCCTTAAGTCCTTTGTTTTAATGTGTATATTATTCATCAGTGGTTTCTTTTCCACTTATGCAGGATTTAAAAAAAAATCCCTTTTATGCATAATGAACTTTTATAATTGGCTGTCACCTTAACTGAGAAATTAAAATTTTTAACATTAGTGTTCTTTAAGGAAAATTGTTCTGAAGTATCAGTATTGAAAAGAATATGTTTTAGTCTTGTGTCATCTTCTGATTTATTATGGCAATTTTAAGTCTTGCATAATTATTTTGACCTAAAATTAGAAAAAATATGTTAATGTTTCCATTGACTTGACAGTATATCAGTTCTTGCAATGTCATTATATATAGCTACATATACACAAATTACAGTAATTCTGCTTTCCACTCTCTAATCATGTCTGGCTGGAGCTATATATATATATATATATATATGTAGCTTTGTACTCAGACATGAAATGCCACTATCCACAATTGGAAAGTCTAGAATCCTTCTAGATGTACTCACATACAGACCTATGGGTAAAATAAAGTGGAAGAAGTAGAGAAAGTATTGACATACTAGAAATTTGTTTCTTGGCATATTGTGTATTGACTTATCTCAAATAATTGGTTCAGGATAAAGGTTTTTTGAACTATTTTATTGTCAAAGAAGCCAAGACTACTCATTCCCAGTACAACTTTACCTAAAACCATATGTGTGTGTCATTTGCCTTTTTTCTGTTTTTTTTGTCCCCCTGTATCTGCTAAATATGCCGATGGATACATTGTATACCATTAAAAATAATTGTCAACCTATTTGTAGACATATTCTGACTTTTCATTTCTTCCTTTTTCTCTAAGATTTTCTTTGCTTTATAAGCTCTTTAAAGAAGAACAAACAAGTATTTGGAATTCAAACCTGTTTGAATTGGTTCTTAAGTATCAACATCATACTAATAACAGCACCATAATATTCATAATTCACTCATTAAGAGATGGCTGAACAGAACAATGTGTATTTTTTTTTTCTACATAGAGAAATTAGTTTAAAAGGAGAGAGGAATATTTTGGGGTGAAAAATGGTCTCACAAAGATAAAATTTTCAATTATGCTAAAGACTTCTTTGTGGATACATTAATTTCTTTTGTTAAATTTCTGTCCTCAGATTGTCATAAAACAATGTTAAAATACATTTAAAATCTATTTATTTTTTCAGTCAGGTTTTACTTGCACAATCTGTAACTGTGGGAATGTAATAAAAGTTGTTTCCCACTAAGCTCCCTCTAACACAACCCCCTGCAAAAACAATAATTCCCAGAGATGTGTTACAACTTATTCTTTGTACAAAATATTCTTTTTGTTGAGTTTATCAGAAGATCATTTAAAAGGCATAAACTGATACAGCATGTTCAGGATCTGAAATTAAGTCTGCAGACAGACCTCCTGTGAGGACTGTAAATGACTTCCAGATAGCTTTACTCAACAGCCCTGTTACCAGTAGAGTCTCAGAAAAGTTATACTAAAACTTACCATTCTTTTTGTATTGTTTAGTAAGGAAACATAAAATAAGTTTTAGTAGATACTATATGCTTATTTTTCTAAGATAACTCACTGGAGATTGGGAAAAAAAATAAAATTTCAAATGTGAGCCCGATTCTTCTTATTTGCACAAGAAAGAAGCTTTTGGTGCAGTGCACAGGCTGAGCCATGAAATGGGCCACAGAAAGGCTTATGAAGTGGTCATCAGCAGTGAGGCAACAGCTGTGTTCCAGGCTTTAGGGCTGTGATTTGTTGATTAGCAAAGTTTAGACATTTCCAATGAAAGAATAATAACTTTAAATTCTTTTTATCTTTGTTTTTTCCTCATGTTCTAGCTATTTTTGTCCAATGTGTAAAAGAGAAACACTTTTTTCCATTCTCTGAGTTTTTTTGCTATCTCATAAATTTTCTTCTTACTTAAGCTGTTGTACCATACAGTAGAGATAGATAATAAAGCAAAGCTTATAGGGTGAACAATTTATGTGGTAAAACCCAAACATTTTTGGGGAACAAATTTGGCAGTAGAGAGGACCCTCCAAGCCATCATTTATCTGCTAAAGTGAGCTCTGTCATAGAAGCGGATTATGATCTCCTGTTTATCCTGCATGGGCATGTATTAAAGCAGTACACTGTGGCTGCTACTGTGGGTTGCTTTCGTCTTGTGAAGACTGGGGTGCAGGAAATACTCTGAGAGTAGTGCATATCACAGAAACCCAGAATCATTAGGGTTGGCAGGGAATCGCATATATTGGACCTTAGAGATCATCTAATCCAACCCCCATGCCAAAGTAAAGAAATTCTTCCTCATGTTGAAGTAGAACTACTTTGTGTTTATGGTCATTTCTCCTCATCCTGTCACTGAACACCACTGAGAAGTCTTGCATCATTCTCTTAATATTCACCTTCAAAATATTTATTTGCATTAATAAGATTTCTTCTCTTTCTTCTCTAGACAAAACAGGCTCAGCTCTCTCAGTCTCTTCTCATATCAGAGATGCTCCAGATCCCTCACCATATTTGTGACGCTCTGCTGGACCCTCTCTTTAAGTCTTTTACTGAGAGGCCCAGAACTGGACACAGTATTTCAGATGTGGCCTTATTCAGGCCAAGCAGAGAGGCAAGATCAACTCCCTCCACCTGCTGACCACCTGCTTCCTGTGCACGACAAGGTACCAGTGGCCCTCCTGGCCACAAGGGCATTGCTGGCTCATGGTCAGCTTGTGAACGGCCAATATTCCTAGGTCCTTCTCTGCAAAGCTGCTCTCTAGTAGGTCGAGCCCCAACTTGTGCAGGTGCTTGAAGTTATTTCTCCTCAGGTGCAGGACCCTGCACTGGCCCTTGTTGAACCTCACTGGGTTTCTCTCTGCCCAGCAATTCAGCCTATCTAGGTCCTGCTGAATGGCAGCACAGCCCTCAGGTGTGTCAGCCACTCGCCCCAGTTTTGTACCATCGGCAAACGTGCTCAGGGTACATTCTAGCCCTTGTCCAGGCCATCGATAAACAACTTGAATAACACTGGAGCCAGTATTGATTCCTGTGAAACACCACTGACGACATACCTCCAACTGGATTTTGCTTTGCTGATCATGACACACTGAGCTCTGCCATTCAGTCAGTTCTTGATCCACCTCACTCTCCTTTCACCTAATTACATTTTACATTGAGCTTATCTATGAGGATATTATGGGTGACAGTGTCAAAAGTCTTGCTGAAGTTGAGGGAGAAAATATACTGAGCTCTGTAATACAGATATAGTATGAAATTCTACAGAAAGCACAAAGAATATACAATAATTTCAAAATGGTTTTGTTTTTTTCTTAAGGGTTTCAGTAAAATATCCTTCTCTTTGTAGCAGTGGTTTGTGAGATAGCTGAAATCTGGCTGAGCTTGAGAATTTTGAGTTGAAATATCAAAGCAGAAAAGGTACCTCCATACATTAGATTAAACACTATCCCATCCCTCTCCATAACATTTTAAACTGTTTATAGCCTCTTTCTTCTCTCAAATGATAACTTTTTTTTAATTCGACAATTGATTTTTTTTTCCAGTAAAGGGAGTCTAGCTGCATTATTCAAGGTAGAAGTTTTCATTAGGGAATAAGGATTTTGTCAAGAGATGGACAGTGGGCATCAACACATCTAAGAGCAAACTCTGGTTATAACCCAATTTTCTTAAAATAGCTCCAAACTCTGACTTAATGCATAATAAGGAAATGGGTAATGCCGGTAATATAAGAAGGTATGTTCAGTATGCACATTATATTTGCATTTAGTTCATGGGGAGCAATTGGCTTAGGATGGTGACCCAGCTCAGAGGAGGATGAATTTTTCAAACATATATTTTTACTTAACTCTTCTGATAACACTTAAAAATGTAGTTGTGCAGTACTCCAGCAAAAAATAATTCATAAATATTCTGAAGCACTTTCAGATCTTCATTATACATGTGATGGTCAACTTGGTTGTAGAATAACCCTGTTAATTCTTCTAATAGTATGATGTGTAAGAGATCACAACTTGTCACATCTGCAAAGGAACAGACACTTTGTGGAGTTCTGCAGCCAAGCTTTGCTTTCAAATTTTGTTATACCTAGGTGCTTAGCTAGCTTACCTACAGTTTCCTGAGTAGTTTTGATAATCCAATGCATAATCTGTATTTTCACTTAGTATATTTCTTCCTAACTTCTAGTTAGAAACAAAATAAATCCAGAATTTCTCTTTCCAACAGTGCTATAGATTTCTATGACCCTGAGAAAGAGAACTTTGTTTTGTCTCATTCACTTGTGTAAAAACTTTAATAAATATTACATATATTCAAGAGAAATTCAGGAGAACTAAATTTAAAAAAAAATTCATTTCAAACTTTTGAAATTTTAAATTGTTAGCATTATTTTACTTCCTATGAACTTACAGCTGCCATGAGTAACATGGCACCTGAAAAAGAAACATGGCTATCATGAATAATAACCAGCATGCACATACCTTGTTTCTATGATAAATTCAGCTTTTAATGTTGTATTGTGAAACTGACAATTTGAACCATCCCAAAGATCAGATAGCTTTGCTTCTCCTTCTGGATTATATTTCTGTTACAGTAGCCAATGAGGATTGCAAACTGGGAACACGGAAATAAAATGCAATACACATTTTTTTATAAGTAACATACATTTAAACAGTCTTCGTTACACATACAGTAGTAATGACTGAAATTTGATGTGAATGTTCCCTGAAATAAAAAACTTTTCTGTGAAGTACTGAGTGAATTATGTGTATTATTAAGCATATACTAAAGTTTTCTGGAATCTTTAGAACTACAAAAAAATCAAGCCAATTATTTCTTGTAAATAATTTGTTCAGATGATTTGAAGGCTTTCTAAAGATATAAGTTTGATATTTTGCAAGAAAACATTTTTATGTATTTTTATCTTTTAGATTTATATGGCTTTAGTGCTTTATGTTTGCCAATGTTTGATTTATTGGCTAATGAACTAAATAATGTGGTGCGTTTAGAGCTGGCCAAGATTGTCAGTACACTTAATAGAATTATTTACTCATTTCCTACTGTGAGATATGAATTAGGAGGAAGGCAAAACAGGCTCAAAACTTAAAAGGTATGAAAAAAATCTTTATTAACATAATTAAAAGAATAAGAAGAATCAGAATAAAACCTTCCAAACACTTTTCCTCTCCCTGCTCAATTTCTTTTCTTCACCAACTGACAATGTAGAGACAAGACCTGGGATTTGAAATCAGTTACCACTTTTACAATAGTCTTTTATTAGTTCTTGTAGGGAGAGGAGTTTCTCTCACCATGCCATGGAGACTTCTCCACAAAAAAGTTCTCTCGTGGCTTTTCATTTTCACAAATAGCAGCTGTGTGAACAGAGGGAACGCAGAGCTCTGAGTGCATCTCTTGGGTCAGAAGCTGAGTGGATTACTTCTAGAAGAATACTTAAAAAAGTGTGTTTACTAACATTTGTAAGAGTCTTGTGGTTTGGTTTATCTGTAGAATTGCAGAAATTGATCTTGAAACTATTGTTCACTGTTTGCTTATTATGTGCAGTTCATAGATAGAAAAATCAAGTTTCAATGTTGACTGGAATCAAAGCATGCAAGCTGAACATTTTTTCCCTGAGGTTCATGACATCTTAATAAAGAACTTGTCTTTTTTGTGACCCCTTTCTTTCTCTTCTTCACCAAGCCCTTCCTTTTTTATTGAAGTCATGCTAAAACTCTTTTTGACTATCATTCTCTTTTTAAAATAATATGAGTAGAAGGTACCATCAAAGGGGCTTTTTGATTTTGCAACTGGCAAATACAAGTCCTTTCTGCAAAAGCATGCACAGCTATGCAAGCGGATGTCAATTTCCACATAAGACAGACAGGATATTCTAAGATGGAAGCAGAATCTCCCACCAGGTGTCTTGTTCCTTCAAATGCTTTCTTTCTGTTTTCAAAATGGAGCTCCATATTCCCTGAGATGATGTAACTAAGAGAAACATGGAGAAAGGAGCATATCAGCTGAAATTTGTCAAATGCTTTTGACATTTAAGTATCATATTCTTGTGTGACCTGATTATATAGTCACAAAAATATCTTATTTTCAGGGATCTGCCTAAAAAGAAGGTCAAAAAAAGCAAATACTTTCTTCTTGTGGGTGAGACAGGTACACAGCCACATGTGCAATTTTGTGTGCAACTTTGAAACTAGTTGCAGGTACATGTTGTGAGTAGTTCTGCAAAAACCAACATCCTTATTTGTTCCAAATACACATTTAGCATCTTAAAATAAATCCTTTTTGAATTTGGTGTATGAAAATTTCTCACTAGCTGTCTTTCCAATTGTACTCCTAGGATAACATTGCTTCTGGGTCAATCTTTTTCACTTAAAGCGCAGTCCATAATATTTATGCATAGACTACAGTTCTCAGATCCCTAGACCTTGACAAAAACAAGGCTGTAGATTTTTCAATGAGGCCTTGGTCTGTTACAAATTTCTGCTGCCAGATTAAGGCAGTTGCAGGAATTCATGCATAGCTTTAAATATTGAGTTGTTTCTTTTACTTGTCTATTTCTGTAATGAGTCATATGTGCTGAAATTCTCAGGGAAAAAATGTAGGAAGTGTCAATCGCATTGTCTGAAGTCCTCCACAAGCTTAAAAGTATCTGAGGAAGATTTATTGACAAATTATGCCAATATTGCTATGGCATTTAAGAAAAAAAGCATGGAATATACACATCTAGCACATAAGCTCTGTCTTTTTCCAGGGATAATTTATCTCTATTTCTGTGAGTGCTTCTACATTAGCAAAAGATTGGTCTTGTTAATGTGATCTACAACCAAAAATGTTACATGGCACTTTATCACCAATGATGTATTAACTGAAGACTATAACCTGAAAATAATGAACACAGGAGTATAACTCCACCACGTCATAAACTCTAGAAACACTTTTCCCTTCCAGAATTCAGTGGCTTGTGACTTTAATTGCTATGCACTGGTTAGGCCCACATTTTATTTAACCTTTCTCACATGTTTACCTTCATTGACTGCTTGATGTGTTTTAATACCAAGAGAAACTATTTAATCCACTTGGATCTTTCTATTAGATTCTCTTTCTAAGTGGCACTATAGATAATTATACCTCCTAGTAAGGCAGGTACTCATTGTTAGAACAATGTCTGCTGTCACTGAAGCACAAAATAGTCTGTGTGGCTCATGAATTGAGGCAGATTCAAAAACTGAGGCAGATTTAATCTCATTGTAGTTCTTTAATGTTCATATCAAAATTTTTTCCATTACCTAAGATCTGAGATAAATCAATTTCAATAAAGTCACCGATACACTGAATAAGCTTAGAGTCAAATCTCATTTCTCCCTCTTTCTTTACTTCTTTGTATTTCTGGTAAGGTTTTTGTGTTATTATGTTTTCTTTTGCAAGGTCCTTTATACATATTCTGAGTGCCGTTACCTGAAAAAACAATCTTTAATTTGCAAAGCATATCTAGAATTTTTTTATAGTGGTTTACTCTTCTTCTCCCTTCTTTTATAGTGGCTTTGGACCTCTTCAATATGAAAGAGTTCAGTGGTGAAAAGTCTCTGATGCCTAGTGATGGAATAGCTGTTTTGTGATCTTGACAAAAAAAATTTTCTCCTGCTCAACTGCCATATTTTAGACACCTCACACTGAGAAAATGAATGCTTATGACTAGAAATAATATGATTCTTGGTATCTGGATGTATTTAATGAGGGAAAGTAATTAATTACTAAAAAAAATTATAACTTCAGCTTCGCCCCAAGGGTCTTTCTTAGGCCATCTAAGAAAAATTATGTTTCCTAATAATAGTGACAAAAGGGATATCTAACCCTTTTCATTTCTAGAGGCTTTAAATGTTATTTTAGCAGCTTTGAATACACTGGGTTTTTCTTTACTCTTTTGAATTGGGCAGGTCATTCTGGCTTGCTAGAAAATTGGATTGCAATAAGATATCATAACAATATTTTTCCTGGGTTCTTTTCTGGTTTTGTTTTGGGGGGTTGTGGGGTTTTTTAAAATGCTGAATTACGTAAAGATCTTATTTTCTAACTTCTGAACATACAGTACTGCCATTACATATGATTTTAAAAATTGAAGCCCCATAATAGAAGGCTGCTGGAAACCAGTGCATGCATAACGCAGGTCACAACATAGAAACATTACTGCAAGGAATACTGCATTGAAACATTATGCATTGTTGTGGGGGTTGTTTTTTCAAAAATACGAGAAAGGAAACAATGGTAATCAGAGAGGTTGAAGTATGTTTTAGTGTAGGTGACAGATAATGAAGCTTTGCATTGGCTTTTCCATAGCATGCTATTCCTTCTGGGGGACTGATGTGTGATTATAAATACACTCTATGATAAATGGTTTCAGCCTTGCAATCTAGTTTGCTTTGTGTTTGTCATTTTGCAGCTATAATTTTCAGTGGCTGTGTGTTTCCTGTGATTGTTATACTTAGAATAAATTACATAGGTGGAAGAGAGATGCACTGTCAGTGCTCTGTGAAGAACAATTTACCTGGTATGGGCTTACAAGGCATTATCTTACAATGTTATAATTAATCAAGTACCTTTTGGCAAGTTAGTGTCAGCTGCAGAGCAAAAGACTTCTGTCACATCATGACTTGCCAGTCCTCATTAGCTGTATAACAACCTTTAAAATTGCAGGGGCAGAGTGACATTACTTAACAACATAGGTTCTACCCCTGTGTGCACATGCTCAGCTGAGAAGACCAAGTCACTTCCATAAATAGGTACTTTGCAGTAAATAAAGATTCATAATCTGGCCCCTTAATTCTTAGCATTTTTGTCCTGAAAGGCATGGTTGTTCATTAATTGCAAATCTTATTTCTCTTGTTTTAGAATATTTAAGTGCTTATTGATGCAGAACAACAAATTACTGAATGAAGTAATTGCAAGAAATATACCTGTTTTTTTTCAAGAAAATTTATGTCACTGATTTAGCCATTAAATGAAACTGAAATCTCCTGTCACTGTACAATAGAGCAAGACTATATACTTTGCCTGCAAGATACTCTCAGGATGAGCCTTATTTTTGACATACTCCGATGAAACAGTCTGCACCCTCCCTCACCTATGTATACACTAACTTTGCATTTGAGCAAACTGAGCTGTAGTGGTCAGTGCTCTGTATCACAATGTTCAGTCTTCTCCTTTGACTCAATTCACCCACAGAAGATAGCTAGGGACAACTTGCTTGTGTAGGAGACTGAAGAGTACTTTTAGCCCCTTTTCCTTCCGCAGAGATTTTCTTTCCCTGATATTTTTTTTCATATCTACTGCATCAGTAAAATAGAGAGTTTTTCTTTTTTTTTTTTTTTCCCTTTTTTGTCCTTTCCTGGTTTTGTCCTTACTCTATAAACACTGGACTTTGAAGTGAACTTTTCAGATGTTAATGCTATGGGATCTCCTTATGTGTAGATTAAGACTAATATTAATTTTATTCACAATAGAATATATTGCAGAAAGCTGGAAGATATACTTGAGATAAGGTTAACTCAAAGACTGAGAAGTATCAACCAACTACAGAGGAATATTTTTTTCAGTGTAGAGTACCCTGGCTTTGGGCTGAATATTGTTTGCATCCCTAAACTGTAAATCTTAAGTTTATATAAGATACTTCAAAACGTCTAAATCTCTTTACTGATTCAGAACTACCCACAGTATTCACATTGAGAGAATACCACGAAAACATACTTGCTGCATACTCTAACAGGTTGGCGACTTTAAAAGGGCACAGCAGAAATTAATGGATTTAGAAGAATATCTAAAAATGTCTTGATGTGCAGAAGCAGCTTTCTGATATTTGGATGATAATGAGATAAAACATACCATCCTTAATGGTGCCATTTTTTTCAATGTCTTACAGTCTTTCTGACTGTAAATTTGCAGGCAAAGAGTATATATGTGGTTAAATTGTCCAGGTAGGTAGAAAGAAGCTGATGTGCCCATACCAATGACTCACACAAACTCTAGTTTCATATTTATATGATTAAACCATACCTGTGCTTTCTACATACATTTTACATAACATGGTCAGTCTTAAATATTCTTTGTCACTTCCATACAACTATTGTAGATAAAAGAAAACAACTTCATAGGTAATTCAAATCAACTAGACATAGTTACAGATACAAGGAGGATAGTATAGAGCTTAAAGCAAAAGAAGAAAATCCTCTTAGATTTACATACAATTACACCAGAACTCAACTCAGATAGTGAATATCTAACCTGCCACTCTTGATCAAGGTCATTGTTCTTGCAGATTAGGTAGCTATTATTAGGACAGATATTTTAAAATCGGTCTGCCTTATTGAAATATTAAAAGCTGAAGATAAAATTCCAGCCACTGAAAGTCAAAAGGAAAAGTGTAAGTATTTCATATTCTAAGAACATACAAGAAAAATAGGGCTTCAAGAATGCAACACAGAGAACAAAACACACAACAGATTATCCATTTAACTTCTACTTAGATCTGATACATCTTAACCATTTTGTTTTAAAGCCAAGAATTAAAGTACAGCAAAATAAATTGCTGTATTTCTTCTGTTCCCATTATCTGCAAATCAACATCTTGGGACTGCAGAGTAATGAAAACCTCACATTCCCTTGATTCCACCATGACCAGAAAGCAGTCTCTGCTTACATCAATGCTTGCCAGTCCATTAAATGTTTTGCAGTCCATTAAATGCAGTGCTTCTGAACCTAGCCAAACCTGAGGTTTAACTCAGCACCAAGGTGAAATTTTCTCCATCAGATTATCTAAATAGGCAGCTATATAATCTGCCACTTGTGAGACCTTAAATCTTAAAAAAACCACACCTGTATGTCCAAGACAGATTTGTATGTTTCCAAATACTGATTTATCCACAAGAACAGCTTTCAAGATCTATATAATATCAAAGAATGGATGACTGTTTTGAGATCTCCTAATTGTTTCTGTCAGTTCTGTGGCATTTATGAGCCTGCATGTTACTGCATCTGAAGAAGGGACTTTAGCCTGGAAACAATATTTTACTGATTTCTGATCCTGACTTTTTATAGGGCCTGAAGAGATGGAAGGCTGTTGGTTTCAGGACTGAAACTAGGAATGATAATGTTTTTTTGTAAGTGTTTTTACCAAGCTAGAAGGATCAATGCAGCCATTCAAATGATCTTATGAGCATCACATAAGCTTTGCATGCTGTTCTAAATGGGGAGAAAGACACTCATGGGTGGTAGGACAGGGTCCATCTGTTTTAGCTCAAAATGTAGATTCTCAGTCAAGTAGTGAATTTCGTTTTAATGGTGGAAAGATATTTCCTCCAAACAAATTAGAGAGAGTGCATGACATAATGATTATGAAAAGCAACTCTTCTGGAGAGTGTAGGATGTCATATGAGTAATAAAAAATCCCAATCTGATCTGCTGCAGCATTAGGCATATTATTATCATAAAAAATGTAGTTATTCTTAGTGTGGTGGAAACTACAGGAAAGCTTCACCTCTTTAAGCAGGTTTATGGGACTTCAGCAAATTTGTATAATGCATAATTTCCTAGAGGAGAATAACTGAAAATGTAATTGTTGTGCTAAATTATTTTCCAATAGTCTACTTCTGTTTTGGTATTTCCGATTTTCTGTCCAATGACAAGATAACATTTAATGACTACAGGAGAAATATGAAGCATCTCATTAAGTAAACTGTTTTCCTTTTCTAAAATTTTCTTGAACTAGCTATCTTTGATCAATATATTTTTTTTTTCAGTAACTGCAGACAGTCAAAATCAAGTATTCACTTGCCACTACCCTCCTCAAGTAAAATATTTCTTATGTGATTTGTGGGATATTGACACATTGGCTGTTGCAACACTATTTCATATTGACTACATTTGAGTAAATAATTTACAAATAAGATAGTATTCCTCTGAGTTAGTGTCTTGCCCTTCTGCAACATATCCATATCCCTGTTGTTCAGATGTATTTTTCATCTGAATACATTTTAAAACATCCATATGCAACTGGGCACCTTCATTTTGAATTAGTCATTGAAAGCTGACCTGAAGATATTCTTGAAGACTTTAAGAGACCAGTCTTAGAACTTTGATGTGTTCATTACGTGATCATGGGAGTACTTATATCTAGCTGATCAATGACTTTTCCTCTTATTTTTCTACTAATCCAGCTTCAGAAAACTCAGGTTTCTACTTAAATGTAGAATAGCCCTTTCTCATTTTTGCCATTTGTTTATATTATGAATTCAATTGACCAAGAGTTTCTGAAGCATCCAAAGGACCAAATTCAAGGTTTTTCTTAGGTTTGTAGACTTAACCTGCCTTTTCACGAGACAGTCCAACCCCAGTAGGTGTTTAAAATATATCCCCAGGTTTAAAATATACAAATCGAGCCATTAATTTAAAGTAAGAACATCTGAACATCTTTTTTTCCTGTTTCTCATGATGTAGCTAAAACTATTTTCTCTCAAAAGTATCTGTTTCTTCCATCAAATTTAATACAACCCTAGACTTCCATTCTATGCACTAAACAAGCTAAAATGTTGGGGCAAGCCAGGATAACTATTGAAATTGGATGTTGTTCAATAACTGGAAACTCAGAAGTAGGTATCAGAAAAAGAATATGATAGAAAAAAAATCAGTGTTCAGAGCAATACTCGTTCTGTATTCTCAACATTAATCTTCTTATTTTCCATGTTTGAATCATCTTGGTAAAAATGAAGGCATTTTATAAAAAGCATTCCTTGCTTGAATACTGTTTTTTATCCTGAAACAAAACCCTGGGACAATATCAAGCCAGCATTCACTGTGAGTACAAAATCATTCATCTCAATTCTTTTTGCCATTAAAACAGAATAGACTTGCAGCAATCTATGGGAGGAAAGGAATACTTTTTTTCATAGATAGAAATCCTCCTTTCATAGACTGAGAGAGCACTCTATAAGAGAGGTGAAGCTACCAGAGGTCAAGCAAAGTGGGATATGAACAACTACTGCTTTTGATTTTCTAAAGTATCCTTCAATAGTATTAACAGAAAGTTTTCTTGACTTATAGTATTTTATTACATCTGTCAGTCCTTCCTTTGAGTAGTAAGACACTACAACCATATTCTTTACAGGTATAAAAAATACCCCACTAAAATCTTAAAAAAAATCAGCTCTAAACCTGTGTTTTAATAGTGGTAATCTTTGACTCCACCAGCCTTCAATATGCATTTACTTTTCAAGTTCCACTTGGTGTTTTACAAGCTGCATTCATATTCATACCTTTTGACTGAGAGTGTATGATTTAGTCACCATAAATCCTTTCTGCACTTCCCTGGTGAGTCAGTAGGCTTGTTTTCTGCCAAGTGACCATTTTCTTTAAGCACAAACAAAATAGAGTAGTTATTTAATGAAACAAATATTGACCAAAAAAACAAACCAAAACAAAAAAAAAACAAAAACAAAAAACAAACCAAATAGACAAAAAAGCCACAAAAAATTGAAACTAAACTAAAACCAAACCACCCCAAAACAAACAAATAAACAAACAAAAATATAAATGAATAATTAAATTATTTGCCTACTAGATAAAGACTGACACTTTCTCAAGGCTTATTTAAATAAGAAATTATCCTCCATTACTGCAAAAAAGGCAAGCCCCAGTTGTACTGGTTTCTAAGAATCTTCCCCTCTCAAAGTGAACCCAGCAATAGCCTTTCCACCTGGACATAATTGTATCAAACATCTCATCCCTCCTAGTTTTGACTATTCAAACCTGTAGCACCCTTAGGCAACTTCTTTTACTCAAGTCAAATCTCCAAAAGGGAATGTCAACATCTCCAAATGATCAAAACAGCACATTGCAGGGCAGGCTTTGAGGTCCCTCCTCAGCACGTCACCTGGATGTCTTTTTGCTTGAATTTGGTGGTAAATTTTTGGAAGCATGGAAGAAAACAGACTTTCTATCCAGTCAAAGTTCAGTGGAAAACTTTTTCCTGTGGATTATTTAGTTATGATATAGCCATAATGTCCACAGCCTCCTGTCTCATTTTTTAAAAGGTTCGGAAAGGCCTTCAAGCCTTATATTACATTTATCCTGGTAAACAAATTACACAAATTAAAAAGATGCAATAACCTACTTACAGAAGTGACAACCTTTTACGCTGCATATCATGTTAACCTACTTTTTGTTTTCCACAGTTTTAGGATTCTGCTTTATTTAATTTACTCTAACATTAAATAACTCATACATTTTCTTATATTTATTCAGAAAACTAACAATATATCTGTTTTGAACCTGACTTGAATATTTTTGCTTCCACTGAAGATAGTAATGACTATCTTATGGTTTTATACGAAGCTTTGTTCCAATTAAACCACCCTGAGATGTGAAAAGAATTGTGGAATTTCGTGCATATAGTTTCACTAAAGGCAAAAATATTTTTTGTTATGTTCTATCTCAAATATATGAGGAAAAAAAATGATTGTCTATCTGAGGACGCAAAAGATGCAGCATAATCTGATCAGCTTCTTCCTTATAAATAAATGGTAGGTTTTCAGTATTTTTTCAAATCTAATATATGTTTTCATATTTTCTGTTTATTTATAATGACAAAGATGGGTAAATAAAGGATAAGTGGATATAATTGTTGAATTTATAGCCATTGAAAACTAGCATACACTGCATATGGTTTAGGAAATTATTTGATATTTATGAAGTCTCAGTTTTCCATGACTATAGAAATTTAATGATTATTGCTGTCACTATTTGTTATTTCTATGCAATTTGCTTTCATAAAGTAATTTGAGGTTTTTGGTTGCATTTAGAAAGTGATGGATGTTTACTAGCTATTCCTCTGGTTTTATGCTGTTGGATATTTTATTAAAAATCAGTATGAATCTACCATTTTATATGTTTCAAATATTTTTTAAAATGCCTGTTTAAACTGATAGTATCTTCTTACCAATTTTCTCACCTATATTTATACTATATTACATTGCATTATATTAGACTGTATTTTTCTGTATTCTTAGTTATTTCTTAAGAAAGAGCATAATTTGCAATCACTACTGAGACAACTTGCTCTTTGATTTTCTAGCAATAAAGATCTTTCAAATATTTAGTTGGGTGGATTCTTCATTCACAGAATGATTCTACTCCTGCTGTCTTCTGAGCCTTGATTGTGGAATCTAACAGGGCTTCTCAGCTTTGGGGTCTACAGTCATGTTGTCTTATCTCCACAGAAAGATGAGGTTTGGGCTGACATTCCAAAGTGAGTCCTACTTTCCCAGACGCACTTCAGCTTTTCTTTTGCAACTGGTAAATGATGGGCAATTTTTTTCACAGTTTTCCTTCTTAACTGCATAAGTCAATTGCGTTTTTTAAAATGATGTAGAAGTAACTTCTAAGAAAACTGTGGAAAAGCTGTGAGTCATTTTCTTTTGGTATAACACTTCTTAGAAAGACAAGTACCTTCATGCCATTGCAGGAAGGAAAAACCTGAATTCTAACTTTTAAACTTAGAAATGAAGCGCAATAGATGTTCACACAGTTAATGAGATGAGCTTCATTGATGGCTTTGATATAAGAAGGCTTATAAAACTGTCAAAAATTATTCAAAGAGTATTTTTTACAACAAATTTACTAAACCACACATCATGTGTTATGTTTAGTATGCATTCTACACCTCAGTTATCAAAGGAACTATATATAAACTTAAAATAAATTGACTTGACTCCAAATAAACTCATGAAAGAGGAGATATAAAATACTTTGAAATATAATTTTATAATGGAGAAATGAAATATTGAGCATATAGCCATTGAAAAGACATATATATGTTAATGAAGGTGTTTACTGCCATTTTATAATTAGGTTTGTAAAAAATGTGTGGCAATAAACTAATAATTAAATCATACTAAAATTCTAGCTAACCAACTAAGAAGCTAATGCAAACCCAAAAAAAGAAATAATGCAAACCAAAATTCCAACAATTTCTTAATATTGTTCTTAATATATTTGAAAAGTTGAGTAGGTAAATGAGGGCAGGACATAGATCACTTTGTCAGCTCAAGTTTCTGTCCTGACGCTCTGAGATCTAATGTCATCTTGAGCAGTTCTCTGAGGCTGAAATGACAAAAAAAGATCAATAAATCCACCTCTCCAAACAGCCACTGATCAATTCAGCCAAATATTCAGGCAAGTCATCCAGTAATTCTACTCCTACTTCATTAGTTTATGAACATGAGTAAAGAAATAGGATGTATATCATCATGATGCTGTAATAGAGAGATCAGTTATGTTTCCAGAACCAGTATTTGATCTAATATTCAGGGACATTTTAGAAAATATATTTACTTTGCTACTGGTATATTTATGGATCTAGAAAAATATGAAGCAGCAATTATCATATTAGAAAATAATATATTCTCTTTTTTGTCTTACAAAATAGCCTGTAAAGATTATTTTAAAGACTGTCATTAATTTTTTTATATCAAAAATAGTGTCACCTCTCCATTTTAGTCCATTAGATGAATTCTCATCCTAAAAAAGTATGCAGCCTCTAGATATTAGCAAGCAAAATAAAAGAAGCATTAGAAAGTAATTATGGCAATCTGAAACAATTCTGTGCTGTGGGTATTTCAAAACTGGAATCAATAAACATTCACATTGCCTTTCCACAAAACTCAAGAGTGGATAAGAAATAGTATATTTAAAAATCACTAAAAATTAATTATGTATCAATGTGTGAATATCTTGAATATATGTAGACACTGAAAAGGGGAAATCAAGTTTCAGATCTCTGTTACTAATGTCTCTGCCTGTATTCATATCTATGGTATTTTAGTGGGGAAGGAAGATATGGAAAATAATTATATAGCTATTATTTCTATAATGCTACCTAGAGGAAACAATCAGAATTATATTTTCTCTTCCATATTCACGATATAAATTTGTATTTGTGCTCTTGTGTCTACCCACAGAAGACAGATAGAAAAATTCAACTATACAGTGATTTTTTGAGGAAGTAGAAAAAGAAAGTATTATAACAAAAATCTAATTTTTAAGAAGGATATATCTATAAAACTTAACCAAAATAAAGTGAAAATGTATAGGGAGCCCCTTGAAAATGGTCCTGGTTTTAAATATTTCCACAGCTCACCAGCACAGGGAACTGAATCTTTTACCCTTCTCATGCAATTAATTTCTTCTCTCTGAGGCTCATATCTTTTCTAAAAATGTATGATAGAAACAAGAGACGTATTTCATTATCTATTCTGAGACAGTGTTAGCCTCATTTTTGCACTGCAACATGTGTTGGATATTAAAAAGAATTTATAAATGGAGGGAAAAAGCTTAGAAAGGGATTTGATCAAAACCTCTAATGCTTGCTGTTCTCACACTCAGACTTGAAGTCATGTTTTCTGAGTGGTGTGAAGAACTGAATGGTGTGAAGAACATAGTGAAATCAATGAAAAATTTTCCATGATTCTCCTTGAGGGCTTTTGGGTTCATTCACTCATCAGGGTTAGTAATCCTGGAAAGGACAAGGCCATCTTCACAGGTAATCCAGGTGCCTCAGCTTATTTGGTTGCATATTGATTGGACAGTCACAACTAGAAGCTATCAGACAATGGCTAAACGTCCTGATGGGCACTGCTGGTAGGTGTCAACTCTCAAGGGTCTATACTGGGAAGAGTGCTCTGTAATGTCTTCATCAGAGACATAAAAAAGTGATTGAGTGCATACTCAGCAAGTTTGCAGGCAGCACCAAGTGGAGAAGTGCAGCTGGCACTCAGGAAGGATATGATTATGTGGACAGAAGAAGCTTAATTAGTGTGGCCCTGGTGCAAGGTGCTGCACTTGCATCAGGGCAACCTGCATTGATACAGATTGCGGAATGAAGGGATTCAGAGCAGCCTTGCTCAGAAGGGCCTGGGGCAGCCAGTGGATGAGAGGCTGTATGTGACCCAACAATGTGCACTTGCAACCGAGAAAATCAAATGTTTTCTGGGCAGCATGGCCAGCAGGATGAGGGATGGGATTTTGCCTCTCTGCTTGGCTCTGGTGAGACTCCATTTGGGTGCTGTATCCAGATCTGGGGTCTCCAGCACAAGAAGAACACCAATCTGCTGGAAAGAGTCCGCAGGAGGCCACCAAGATGATTAGAGGAAGGAAGCTACTGTGAGGAAAAGCTGGGAGAATTGGGACAAAGAAGACAAGAGGGGNTCAGTACTTGATGGGGGCTTACAGGAATGATGGGGACAGAATTTTAGAAGGTCATGTTGTGATAGGACTAGAGGGAATGGTTTTAAACTGAATAGGCATCTAATTAAATTAGATATAAGAAAAATCTTTTTTATTATGAGGATGATGAAATACTGGAACAGGTTGCTCAGAGAGATGGTGGATGTCCCAGCCCTGGTAACATTCAAGTTTAAGTTGAATGGGACTCTGAGCAACCTGATCTATTTGAAGCTGTCCCTGTTCATTGCCAGTGGGTTGGACTGGATGACTTTCAAAATTCCCTTCCAAATCAAATTATTTTTGATTCTATATGAGAGGTATATCTCTGAATGAAAACAAAATATTTCCAGTGGTATAATTTTCATATATATATTATTTTGTTACATACTTACTATTTCTGTTGAGCATCATTTGCCTCTCTCTTATTCTTTACCTTTAAAAGAATGAAAATATTAGAAAATCAAATGAATAGATTTCTAAAGTTTATGTCCCTAGTTTATGGGTGTGTAATAGGGCAGAGGAGATATTGATATTGATTTTTGTAATGGAGGAAACTCAAGTTGAAACACTGTGAGTCAGTTCTGGTAATTAACAGTTTGAGTTTTAAATTTAGTATAGAAAAATTTTCTAAATCTGTTGTAGTTTATATGAAGATTACTGCGTTTGGAAAATGGACCACATATAATAAACTCTCAGATGTCTTGAATTTCTTTCATTTCCTTTAGATTCTTGGCTATCTAACAGTTTATAATTCTGTTGGATCAAGAACATACCAAAACTAGTATTTCAAAAACTGCTTTGATATTTCAGTCCTTTTGGGAACAGCAAACTTTGAAAAGGTTTGCTTTATGTTTTTATGTTTTTGTAGAGATTATTCAGTCAGGTCTTATAATTTCACCCATCTATTGTGGTAACTAAGAGAGAATTGATAATATTACGAGGTCCTGATCTGGCAAAATACCTTAAATGCAAATAGTTCAATTGAAAACATTACTGCTTTCTAGAAAAATAAGTTACTTTATTAAAAGGAAATACACCTTTTACACTAGCTGGAGAGACAGCAGATTTTTACTTCAGAAAGACATTCCTTCCATAAAGTCATATTAATGTCTCCAGAAAATGCTGCTTGGCTCTATTCCTGCAATTACTTTTGCCTTTCTCTGCACAAAACCAGATATAGACTGATTTCATGTATATTTACATGAACATCTCAACAGAGGAAAACAGAGTTGTCCTGGTTTAGGGCAAATTTGGGAGAGAACCTCCAAAGGGGGCCCCTCCAGACAGCAAACCCACACAGCCCCTCCCCCAGCCAATTCGGGAAGGATTCCTCAGAGAGAAGTGGAAAGAACCTGTTTATGTAACAGGCAAAGCTCCCTCCAGCACACAAAATGAACAATACCAGATGTCAATACGCTTCCACCGCTCTGAAAAAGATGACAAATTCAGAAAGTCTCTCTTGGGAGTGGTCACTCTGTTACCGGTCCCTCAGATGCTGGGGCAGCTGCTGCAGGCCACAAGGTGCAGATTCTTGGTGTTTCCCAGGTCCCAGTCCAGAGCAGGCTCCAGTAGTTCCAAAGAAAAAGGGAAAGGAAAAAGAACAGTCCAGGGAAAAAAAATTGGACTGCTTAGATAAACTGACTAACAAGCAGAAGCCAGAAAGCAAAAGCAAAGCAGAAGCCAGAGCCAAGCACAAGCAGAGCAAAAGCAGAGCAAAAGCACAAGCAGAGCAAAAAAAAAAAGCTGCACTACCTCCTGCCTCATCTCTGTGTCCTGCCAACTGTTGGGGGAGATAGCAGACTGATAACAAAACCAAAACAAAACTTCACTCTTCAAAGCCAATCTTGAAGGCACAGAACATAATATCCAGCATAAACAGAACACATGATTTGGGATACAAGCATCATAATGTCACCCTAAGACAAGAGTCCATCAGAGGACAATGATATCCAGTATTTACCTGTTTTGGACAAATTCAGAAAATATTGCTAAACACAAGAGGAAGTGATTCATCTTTATTTTTAATGCCCTACTTTCCCAGGAAATCTCAGCATAAAAGAGGCCTCATCTAGGCAGAGAGAAGGAAGGAAATGGAAATGGAGAAGGAAGAGATAAAGAATGCTTCCCTCTGTCATTTAGAGTTTTCTTCTACCACCTGCTGATATGACTAATGACTGTTGCATAATTATCATTTCACATGTGTTTGGTAATGTTCTTTGAACTACTAGTTGCTTTGATGGAGTACATTCAATGGTGTTATTCAAAAACATAAGCGCCTTATGTGGAACTTCCATGCCTTCATTGCAAATGTATGTTGTAGGCTTTTGATTTTCCCTTTGAAATTTCCACTACTGTAAACCATAAATACACCAATAGTATCAAGCTTTTCTTAGGTGCAGAAGCACCTTTTTGCACGTATCAATTCAAGTGTTCAAGAAAGCATAATTGTTAGATTGACATCCAAATTATTTTACCAGTATTTTTTTAAGAGATAAGAAAAAACGTACTTCACCATGGCTTTAATCCAAAGCTCATTGAATAGATACAATTATGCCTTGATCTATCAACAGAGATACTATCTGAGTGATAAAGCACTCTCCATCCAATTAAGATTTATTTCTGAACACAACATTTTAATATTAAAGCATAAATGCACTCTTAGTGATGACTGAATAATTCTTTTGTGTAATTTTATAATATATCTACTCTCCCATGAGGGAAAATTTCCCATATTTCTAACCTGTCAGAAAGTTAACCTGATGTCACATTTAAATTCTTCTGTCACTGTCCTGTCAATTTCCTTACCAGAGTATCTTAGAAATATAGTGTTAACACTGAGCTGTCTAGAGTTCCTCAGGAAGTGTGTTGAGAGTATAACAAAAAAACTCTAGGATGCCTTCACCTTTCTGTGTTCCAACATACATTAGCTGATTAGAAAACAATTAGCTAAAGCATTCCAAGGAAATAGAAGAGAATATTTGTCATGAACATATTATTCAAAACTAATTCTGGTTTTTAGAACAAAAAACCAATTTGTTTGGTTTTTTGACTAACGCAGCATTAGCAAGAATCAAATTAGGAAAAAAAGTCATAAAGCAAAAGGTAATTTAAAAGCTGTTTTCTTCAGTATCCAAAAAGTAATACAAGATACAGGTACATAATAGGGTTTCAGTATTATTCAGCATCTATGAAATACAGATGAATATATTAAAGTTGTTGTTAAGCATCTAGCAATTAGGGATCTTTATATAAGCTCAGGTACTGAACAAATCTAGTCAGATTAGTTCTGAACACTTAAGCATCTAGCAATTAGGGATCTTTATATAAGCTCAGGTACTGAACAAATCTAGTCAGATTAGTTCTGAACACTGTCTAAAGTAACTTTAAAATCCTTTTAAAATATTAGGTTTGAATTTTGCAACATATTTGTCTGTTATATATTGAAAACATTCTTATCAATATTAAAATTTATGCAGAATGGATAAACGTATTCAGAGGTTAGTTTTTGCTCCTAATTTTCTCCTCTCTGTAGACTCTCACCCTCATCACTATAATGCAATTGCTTTCCAGTAGAGCTTTAAGCACTCTGATAACATCTGTCATATATAGTTCATGATCCTTCTCATCCTCTCCCTAGGGAGTGTGTGTAGAGCACTGAGTCATTTTGTTAGAGTTTGATTTGGAGGAATTTATTTTCCATACATTGCTATATCATTACTTAGGCATGTATACAGTCTGACAGAGAGTCTTTATCTCATGAAATGATGTGTATTTAGTAGTTTACTAGATACATATGAAATATGCTTTATTAAGTATTTTAATCTATTTTAGGATAGTTGAACCACAGCTGTTACAAAAGTCAATTGCTCAGCTAATGTGCTCAACTATATAAGAAATGACTGGAAGTCTATAAGAAGGCTGCATGTCTTTTAGCACCTTTGGCATTTTTACAAAGCAGAAGAGTGATTATAATGTAATTCCAGTCCTTTGACACTTCATTCACTATAGTTCAAGTTGATTAGCTTTTCTGGCTGGGTTACTGGTTTCCCTCCAACTTTTATTATATTACTAGCGATGCCATCTGTTCCAGGTATTTTTCTTCTTAAAGGTTTCATGACTTTCTCTATCTTCTTTTTGAGGGCATAAGATAAGAGTTTTTATTCATGTCTCTTTATGTCATAGGAGGTGGTGAAACTTGTCATGTTTGTCTCTGTGCATTCTTGTAGAGCGGCTGGTAAAGCTCATCTGATGTCTGCAGGATGCTATCTCTCCCTCTGTAATTACTTTTTCATCACTGTCTGAGAGGGACATCTGGTGTCAATTATCTGTTTTCTTCTCATCTTGCTACAGCTGTTTCTTATAAGAGTATTTTAAATCTTTTCTATGTTGCATCATATATTTGAATACTTCGTGATCTTCCATTTTCAAGGTCATGTAGACCTTGTAGTTGCAAGCAATCATTATTTCTCTCTTTCAATTCCATCTCTTTTATCATGAGTGTCCTATATGCATTTGCACTACTAAACTGATCATGATGAACCACCACCTCAATATCCACAGGTACAGTTATAATGAGATTTATTTTTCAAAGGAAAAGTATTCCATTATTCAGTACTTAATTTCATTATTTTCTTGATAGTTTTCTAGTTTCATTTACTTTAGTAGCAATACTTATATAATGTAGAAGATAATAAGTTTGAAGGCTCGAGTCTGAAAATTTCGGGTAAAATACACTGAAAGTGTACATGGAACCTGGTTCTAGCAGATTGTCCCTCAGACACCATTAGCAGAGATGATATCAGTAGACCAGAAACCTATCCTCTATAGCTGGTAACTATGTCTTCTTTATGTTAAGGATAGGGTGCTAATCCTCTGCCAAATAATGCTGATGTATTTTATCCAAGTCCAGAACTCTCTTACTCAAAGTTGCTAGGAAGTTCACACAAAGCTGATGAGAGAAAAATCCAAAGTGAAAGCATTTTTAAGATATCATCAAAATAGGGTTTGGATCTTGAATAAAAGTCTGCTTATCTTTGGTGGATCAGAAATTCACAAAGAAGAGATAGTAGCCATTCAACTGCTCCAAGCTACATGTATGTTTGCCAGACAATTATTACTTCAAAATAAAAAGCAATCCAAGCATCTCCCTTAGACAGTTATTATCTCCCTTTTGTCTTTTCTATCCAAATGAGGAAGCTTGATATTGCTTTGGTTTGACTTTTTTGGTTTTTTTCTTCTGACTTACATAGTGCCAAGGTCATAGGCTGCTCACGTTTCCTGTATTTAGTTGAAGTACCATATAATTGCACTGCTGAATATGCCAGGGCAAAGAAGAAAGATTTATCTATTATTTCAGGTGAGGATCATTTACAGTCTTTTGTGTACCTAGAGGAGAATGATAAATACACAGTCTCTGTTCATGAGAAGCAATGCTGTAGTGACCAATGATAAGCTTGAATAAGCATACAGATTTTCCCCAATCAGCCTTCTGCTGAGAGAAGTAAAGATGCTTAGATGTCTCAAACCTACTAGTTTTTGGTTTGTGGTTTACAGAGTGTTATTTTAACTAAAGTTTGGTTCTTATTTGCAGGGTCCTATTTGCATTTTAAATCCAGGAAACATAGACTTTCAAAATGTGCTGATTTTGGCTGGTGTAGGCATAATTCTTCTTCATAG
This sequence comes from Anthoscopus minutus, assembly GCA_013399455.1. NCBI lineage: Eukaryota > Metazoa > Chordata > Aves > Passeriformes > Paridae > Anthoscopus > Anthoscopus minutus. The sequence goes on from VWYI01021670.1 coordinate 46,261, forward strand.
TAGCTGGTCATGTTTTGGGCATGTTCTGGAAACAGAGTTAGTAACACAGAGATATTCTTGTTACAGATGGGCAGTGTTTACAGAGCCTTTTCTGCCTCTGACATCACCCCAGCAGAGACTTAGCTGTGTGTGCTGTATGTGCACAAGTAGTTGGGAGGGAACATAAAACACTCCAACTGACCTTCCATATCACATAATGTTTCTTCAGCAAGTAAGAGATAGGGAAGAGTGAAGGCGGCGTTTGGAGTGATGGCATGTGACTTTGTTATGTGTAATGGACCCCTGAGCTCCAGGAAGTGGCGAATGAATTCCTTGTTTCACTCTACTTGCATATGCAGCTTTTGCTTTCCCCATTAAAAAGGGTTTGTATCTCAACCCTCAAGTTTTCTCACTTTTACTCTTCTGATTCTCTCTCCCATTCCACTGGTGGGGGAGTGAGTGAACAGCTGCATAGGGCTAGGTTGTCACCTGGAGTTAAAGTAGAACGCAAGAGAAATAAATTAATTCTCAGAAAGTTGGGAATTATGTGAGAAGTCAGAACTCTGACCATGAGATGGTTGCACCTTTACTATATAGAAACTGGAAAGAGCTGGATTTAACTGAGACTTTTATTAACATATGATAATCATAATTTTATTCTGTTAATGTTTAAATCAAGAGGATTATTTTGAAAAATTTATTTATGAAATATTTAAAATTTCAATAAATGGACTTCTCATTCAAGGGATGAGGAAATTATTTTTCTGCATTTCAGAATTATTATACCACTTGGCTCATGTATATTTTGAAATATACTTCTCAAAAAACACTCTAGTTTGTTTTCTTTCATTATTGTGTACTTCATGCTCTAGGAAGTCAATTTGCTTCTAATTTCAGATTTCTACAGGTTTATGTGACACAGGATTCAAAGAAATCAATTCTCTCTGTTATACAGCAACATGAGTATTAATTTTTTTGTGTTAGATTTTACTGGCAATCACTCTTCCCATGTCTCTAAATCTCTGGTAACAGAAGAAGAGCAGTTTCAGGATAACCTGAGAAACCTGAACGCACACAAGTCCATGGCAGTTGACAAGATGAATCCCAGCGTCTCAGGAAAATTGACAGATATAGTAATTAAGTTACTCTATTGCATTTGAAAAATCATGGCAGTCAGGTGAAGTCCCTGGTGACTGGAAGAAAAGAGAATATTACAACCACTATCAAAAAAGGTAAAAAAGAAAGACCCTTGGAACTACCAGATTAATTTCTGCGCCTGGCAAGACTATGGAACAAATTATCCTGGAAGTTATAATAAAGCACATGGAATAGAGGGACAAGGGAGTAGAGAAAAGTGATATGGCTTCACCAGGGCCAAATTCTGCATGACTAATCTAACAGTGGCCTTTCAGGATGAAGTGACTGCATCAGTGTAGGAGTGAAGAGATTCAGTTATCATCTACCTAATCTTCTGTAAGATCTTAGATATGGATCTTCACAACATTTTTACCTCTAAGTAGGAGAGACCTGGATTAGATGGATGGACTGTTAGATGGATAAGGAATTGGCTGGAATGGCCACATTCAAAGAGTTACAGTCAATTTCTCAATGTTCAGATGGAAACCAAGTGGTATCCTTCAAGGGTCCGTATTAGAATGGATATCACATAAAATCTTCACCAGTGGCATTTTTAGTGAGACTCAAAGCATCCTTAGCAAGTTTGCAAATGGCGCTGTGCTAAACTGCTGCACCTGGATTAGGGACATCCCCAATACTAGCTGAGACCAGGAGATGAATTGACTGAGAACACACTGGTTCTCAGATAGATATAACAAAGATAACTTTGTTATAGCCACAAATTCACACTAACTTCATAGCAAAATCTGTTTTTTGACAAAAGCTTTGATGATTCTTTAAGCAGTGGAAAACACTAATTTATGACAGAGGCTTCATGGATTTTGTTTTTGTTTTTATTGGTCAGTGCACACTCAACCATTCTTTGTGCACAGTGGGGTCTTTGAATAGCAGACAAAATACAGAAAAAGCTGAAGCCCCTTCTCCTATTAGGGGATACATCTTAAGCTTGAAGGAATCTCTCATCTAGGCCAAAGCTATATTTAATCAAATATTAAGATATGTTAATCTTAATAAACATTCTTAATAAAACTTCTGTTGTCTCAGCCTCCTCTACAGCTGTGATTCAGAGTGACCATCTTCATTTCATAAATGTGTAATTTGGGCACAGAATGAGATGAACACATTTGTCAAAAAAAAAACAGCAACAGAATTGGGAACTGAAGCCTGGTCTCCTGAAACCTAAGTGAATGCCTGTCAAAATCCAAGTTTTGCAGACTCATGCTTATAGTAATACTTGTGATAGAAAATATACTGTGTAAACCTTAGGTATGAAATTAAAGCTAGAAAAGGAGTTCAGTTCCTCTAAGAAACATAGGAGAAATTAAATTTCCCTACTACATAATGTGGATCTCAGGATGTATTTCTTGTGAGTTTTATGAAAATAAAACGGGGAAATACTCTTTCCATCATTTCTAAACAATTTGCACTGTAATAAACAGGGACTTTTTCAATCAAAATAATCCAAAGTCCAAAATCCTTCTTAACTATTGTTCACAGTAATCTCAGGCAACTAAGATGTTACAAAATTTAATTTCTATTTAAAGAGCTAAACTGGAGCCTCTTGTGTCACCTCCCAGTTCTGCTGCTTTAAAAATGAGGGTATAATGTAAAAGTTGGGGAAAGTCTGCAGAAATACTTAAGCTCTGCAAAGAGAGACCTCAATTTCCCATTACAGAGTGAATTATGGAAGCAGATGAAAAGAAACCTACAAAGATCAAATATTTTTCACCCTTTTGGCAGAAATTATCATTAGTAATAGTGGGTGGGTCATAACCAGAAAATCAAGCCAGCTAACTTGGGTTAGCAATATTTCTATTCAAACCTTAACTAATTACTCAGATAAATGTTTTAGAAAGATTTTATCATACGACTTGCTGTATAGATGTGAGATTGGTGAAGGCAAAACCTCTGAAATAATTTTTATATCCAAAATCTGAAAAAATACATAATTGGGCCAGTGTTCACTGCATGAAAGTGTTCTTTTTTTGAAGCATGACTTGCTTTGATACTTTCCTTCCCATCCCAGCCACCACTCCCAGGCTGGTCTGAATGCTGGAGAATTACACGTAGAATTGAGTTGTGGGAAGAAAATAAGAAAGAGCTGGGAGTATGATGGCTGACAAAATGGCTTATGTATAGAAAATGCAAAATCATGGGATTTCTGGCACAGCTCTTTCTTGAGATGTAATTGAGGTGGTAACTGGAACCATGCAGAGCAACCATTTGATGAGTAGGCCAGTTGTTCTTTTTAAAGTTGTTTAAGAGAATGAATTAAAAATAGTAGGCAAGGTCAGAACAAAGGTCTATGTCTTTGTAGGCCATTTGGACACAGTATTTGGCACATCTGTATTGGAAAGGATGAGGCTGATTCTGTTCTACTGGAAGTGAAGAGCTGAGAAGAGAATGGGGGCAAGGGGAGAGTGCAATGGCAAAAGGGAGCTAAGATACCCCAATCAACATTTGACTTGTCTAAAACAGATAAATAAAGCATCTTAGAACAAGAAGATAAACTGGGTTGTATATCTGTTTTCTACTATGTCAACCAGAAGTTGGGACACTGACATTCATCCCTGCCTTTGCTACTCTCATTGTCTGTTCAAGGATGGTAGGAGCAGCTCCATGTTTATGGAGAGGAAAAGTGCTAGACAAAAAAATGGGAAGTCACTTATCTATACAGCTTCTTCTGTTACCAGGCCTGTATTATTTATAACTCCTATAAAACCTTCATGCCTATTAGCATGCCAGAGTATTTTTTTTGGTCAGGAACATAGCTTTAGTAATGTGAGTTAATAAACACCTCTTAATCTGTTTCCTTTTAATTGAATAGAGTCAACAGGACTTCACAGTAACAATTTTCACCAGGCTCAAAGTCATTGAAAACTATGTTAGACCATCTCTTTAATATTATATTACTGCTCTCTTAATCCTATCTCTAGTGCAAATCCTCATAAAACATATGTAGCTTACAATACCAGCATTTTTGAGATGTGATGCAGAGTTAGACAATTTGACTAGTTCAAAATTTAACTGTTCCAATCTGGTTATCATCCTTAAGGAGAATTATTGAATAGATGCTAAGAATAGCTTGCTATACCATACTACAAGACTTGCAGATTTTTGTTTCCTTTGAGTATAGTTTTAGCATTTTTTATATGGAAACATTATTTGCAGACTGTCATGCTGCAAAATATAGGTGGTTTACACATACTGGAAGCATGAGAAATGTGTACTGGAGTACCTATTAAATGGGTATTTTTTCCATGTGTATTTGCTTTTCATGTATTATTTTTTCTTTATATTACAGTTATATGCAATTATGCCCCTTCTTATGAGAAGCCTTTTTTTACAAGCATTATATAGTGAGGTGATACCTCTTTTACAATGCTCCACCACCACTGCTCTCTAAGTAGCAGAAAGTCTCTATGATGTGAAGTTACTGCTTCATGTCACTCTGAATTATCTCACGGTGGCTGATAGACATGTGCACATGAACAGAAACCTCACAGAGGAAAAACTTTTTCAATATATCTCAACAGTGTCCCAGCTTCCATCAGTCTACAAAGCAAAATTCCTGTTTGATCATGAACTCAGCTCTCTATAGGACAAAGCATATTGCAGCACTGTCACATAGTGGTTAAATTCTGTGTTGTTGTCAGGAGTACTTTGGTTTTCAGTATGTGTTACAGGAATGGGTTTTTTTGGCCTGCAGTGTAAATTACATTCTTTACTTTTAATTAGACATCACCTGCAAATAAATTCAGTTTTGAGAGGTGATTGTTATCTATTTTCAAAGGAATCTTTCTAATCCAGTTCAAATAATTAATCCTTGATTTTAAACAAACTCTATTGATCAACTTCATAAATGCTCTTTTGTAGGGTTTATTATTAAATTAGGTCTTTGAATAAATGAGATGGTATCCAAACACTTTTCAATCTGTTTATCTAATTCTTAACTTGTCATCCTCTCTTTGTCATCCACTTTTATATTCAGATTAATTACTGGCTTGTACTTTCCTAAACATCATATAAATGAGCATAGATTAAGTAAGATACTTGATTTAATTTTTTTTGAACAGTCTTTTAAAAAAGAAGACCTGTAGGCATGAGAGAAAAAAGGGCAAAACTGTATCCAGAATAAATTGGAAGCTGGTTTCTTGGTTAATTTCATAAAAGATCTTTTATAAGTTGTTCCTTTTCAAATTATCAGAGGTAGTAATGCAGCTATTTTCAGTTTGCTGAATTTCCATTTCTTCATAACAACAACAAAATCTTTTTGATCACGTAAAGTGATAATCACCTCTAATACCCTTTCCCCAACCCCAAAGCAGGTAAATTTTTGACCAAAACTAGTAACTCAGACTCCTTTAGAAATCAATGAAGTGATAACAGAAACTCTGGGTCTGATTCATCCCACCTTGCTTGGAAAACCATATTTTGGCAGGATGAATTACTTTCAGGAGGATGCCTTTCTTACGCCATGTAGAATCCCTAAATATGAGAGGCTAATTTGTATGTCTCAAACATCCATAGCAGGATGACTTTGGCATCAACCAAAGAGTGTTAATAAGAGACAAGAAATGTTAGCAGTAAGAAAGGACTGTTATTGTTAACATGACATGAAAAAGAACAAGTAATATCTGGAGAAGGAGGATCATATAAAGATAGGGCAGCACTATTCTGAGACAAACATCCTTGTTCTCATCCAAACAGAGACAACAACAAAAAAAGACAGTAGAAATGAGGCCAAGAAGTGGGCATGAACTGTAGAGTCATAGCAAGACCACCCAAGAATCCCAAAGCCCCCTTACTCATTTTCAGAACAATCTGAAAGAATGGATTTCACATGATAACTAGTTTACATGGAAAGCAAGAAAACATATCTTCAAGGTAGAGAAACCTACTCATGAAAATGTACTCCACTAAGTGTGGGCCCAGGACCACTGTATGTAAATACATGTAAATGGACCCCACTGGTGGTGGCCCCAGGACCCTGCCCATCCCATCAGTGGTACTGATGCAGCTGGATCCATGCTGAAGTCAGGACTGACATCCATTTTCAGTTGGATTGACACTGAAGCCAGTACTAGGGATCTCTTTTTCTCTCTCTTTTTCTCACTTTCTCCTTTTCTCACTTTCTCTTTTTCTCTCTCCCTCTTTAGTTCATCTTTTCCTTTCTGTCTTCCCTTTCACCATGCCATTTTATCCAAAATCCACTGCTGTGTGATTATATATGTGGCAGGGACAAACAGCAATTTCCATGCCAAATATTCAATTTACTAAAAAAACTTTCTGATTGTTTTTGGACCCTCTTACTTTTGTCCTTCCTTTCAGCCACAAGCATTTATGAATCTTAGGTGTTTCATTCTCTTTAAGGATGGGACACCACACTCCACATAATTGGTCTTTGAACTTATTTGGCTAAAGGTAGATGCAATGAATCTTGCCTATAATTGCTGAAAATAAAGGTTATGGTATCCTTAGATTTGCTCTGCAACACCTGGGTGTAACACAAAGCCCAGTTTTATGTGACACAGCTATGTGACCTTCATTTAGCCTTTCTGAAGAGTAGTATTGACTTGCAAGAGTTTCACAGAATCACAGAATAGGTCAGATTAGAAGGGAACAGTGGGTCTAACTTCCCTGCCTAATGATTAAGTTTCACAGAATCACAGAATAGGTCAGATTGGAAGGGACCAGTGGGTCCAGTGCCTGGACATTAGGCCTAATGATTCTGGTCATCCCAGAATGCAGGATTGTGTCCAGGCAGTCCTTGAATATCTCCAGAGAGGGAGACTTCATACCATGTCTAGGCAATCTATTCCAGTGCTCAGTCAACTGCACAGGAATGAAGTTCGTCTTCATATTCAGGAGGAGCATCCTATGCATTAATTTCTGCCCATTGCCTCTTGTCTTATTGCTAGGCACCACTAGGAGGAACCTGGATTCATCCTCTTGACTCCCATCTTTCAGATATTAGAGGGATGTTTGTAGGTGATAGCTGTGCAAGATGACAAATGTAAAAGCAAAGATGAACATGAAATAGTTGAGATAGTGATAGTTGTGCTCTGAAAGACTTATTATTGAGGTGTTTTCTCTTGGGGGGACCTGGGGTCCAATTCCAGCTAGCTCGAGACTCCAGGCTTTTATCAACCCCAATAATGACAAAAACAAAAGACAGGAGGTGCTATTTCCCTTGGGACCAAATGTCCCACAGTTTATTGAAGAACAACTCATGTGGTGTCCAGCAGGAGAAAGAGAGGGCTCAGGATCCGGCCACCAGAGATAAACCCAGGGAGAGGGGGCGGGGAGAGGTCACGGCCTCTGCTCAGGTCACACACCTGATGGGAGGGGCGAAGGGGAGGGAGTCTCAGGTAACTCATCACCCTGGTCTCGTGGTGGGGGAGGGGGAGAGGTGTGTGGGACAAACCACCTGATACAACAAAACCACCCAGTGCAAAATAATACCTAAACAAACTACTCAGTGCAATACAACAACTTGTGATGTGGAGAATAAAATATTGGCATGGAAATTCATTAAAAATGAAACAAAAGAAACAGAATTGGAAGACTTGATTAAACATCAGCTCCAAAAAAATCCCAAAGAGAGTCAGACGGCGCCATCCTCCTGAGATTGCCAAGCACAAAGACTATTGCATACTGTCTCAATGAACTTGAACTGGTATCGGGGTTCCCCACGCTCCCCGGGGGCTTTTCCCTGGTACCCGGCTTCTCAGCGACTGCTGCTAAGCCGGGACCACATGTTCGGAGCAAGTCCGGGCATGCTGCAGTCGGAGCTGCAGCGTGGGTGGTCCGAATCCCCTTGCAAGTTAGAAAAGCCAGTCCTTTTTACCTCCTGAGTGTTCCTCTTTGCAGATCCCGGACAAGGTGAAGGAAAGATGAGAAGTTCGATCTAGGTTTCAGGTTCCGATTTTATTCTATTCCATTGGCAACGCCGATGCGCACTCTCGGAAACCTAGCGTGAACCCCCCATACCTCAGCCCACCATCCCTTTTTATCCCTTGGGGCAGAGCAAGGGGAAGGGACTAGCCAGTTTACCAATCCAAGGAGAGGGGGTGTGGGAAAAGCCAGATGGACACCCATGAAACTCTATCACTTGTTGGCTTTTTGGTAATCTTCACCTGTAGTCAGAAACCCAGTTACAACCATGCTGTGGCTTGGGGGCATCCGAAACATGTGGAGATTGTGCAACACACAGCAACAAACTGGCAAACACTGGAGGAGTGAGACTGGCTTCCTATGTGAGTATGAGTTTTCAACATTGATTTGCAAATAGCTGTTTCTTACGAAAAAATGGAAGTGTGGAGGTTAAATTAAAGCACTGCCGTGCCAAGCAGGACACTTAAGGATCAGTCAGGAGACTTGGTATCTTTTGTCCTTAATTTTGTTGTTAACAGATTTACAAAGTTTATCCCACCATGGAAATGACTGAACAAAAAAGAAACATTAGGAGAAGAAACAATACATTCAGGAAAAAAGTTTGAAGAAGCATGGAAGAGCTGAGAACTGTTGTCAGCACCCATGGTCACTGGAAGGTGCCCACAGATCTGTTAAAAATTGCACAGCTGGTTTGTTAAGAGGAATGAGCAGAAATGAGATGGAGCTAGTCCCACAGTCAGAGGGATCCTCAGAGACATTTGGATTTTTTTTAATGCCTCTGTCACAGTCCTGGATGCATGAAAATTATTTACCTTTTCAGTGCTGTTTATCTTCTTGCAATTTGCTTTTTTTTTGCCTTCATAGACCAAAAGGTGTGTAGATGTAAGGTTTATACCCTACTGTGTTTTGGCAGTGCATAGCACAGTGTTGTTTCAATACAATAAATGACAGACCAGACATATCCATTTCTACATAGTATAAAATACTACTGTAAACTTACATAAAGTTCTGTTTGGCTCTGGAAATTTATAAGACCAACAGAAATGAAAAAGAAAATTCCAGGTAGCTTCCTGAGAGACATAAAATAGCTGTGGATTTTAGACATACAACACTGATCTACCCAGACTTTTCCTTATTGCATACATTTAAGACTGAATCTGATTATTTACTTCTGCTTTCATCTTTAGGGGTTGTTTTATATGTTCTCTTTTGTGTGTAAGCTCTCTAAAACCTTAAGTTTTTGAACAGCTTTACTACCAGAATATTAATTCAGAAATGCAAAAATACATTCAACTGACTAAACAGAAAGAAATGTATTTATTATTGAATTTTTACATCTGAAAACAGACTGAATAGAGAGAGAATGAAAAGATGTTACAGAGTTTTGATTAATCTACACAGTTTGTTTTATGTGGGGATGGGTTTGGTGTTTTTTTTTCTGGGGAGGGTGGTTCTGAGGTTTTGTTTGTTTGTTTGTTTTTAATAATAGTCTTACTGGAATTCCCACAAGAAAATCCAAATGCATCTTTGGTTTACAGCCAGAAGATGTAATAGTCCTGATGAAATTTTTACATCAGTTTTATGCTAGTAGAATCCCAAATTACTTAAACAGAGTTAGTTACTGCATGCAGTGGAAAGCAGACTCGAGTTAAAAATCCATTCTATTGCTTAAATAAAGAATACATTAGCAATGAAAATTATTAAAAAGAGTTTCTGTGCAGTGCTGTTACCCATACTATCTGCAGTCCATCTCCATCTATGTATCTAAAGTGACCATTTTAAATCTTCTTCAAGTCTTCTGGTAGTTATTTCCTACCACACACATTTTTTAAAAAAATTAAATGCTTTCTGAGCTGCAGCTTATTTTTGCTGCACTATTATATTCAGTTCATAACAGATTTTCCTTTAACATTTTTTCTTTCTTAATGTAGAATATCACCTTATACAAATCTATGGCCTGATGAGTTGCAAACAAATGGATAAAAAAGTAATAATGAGATTTAAGACATCCACAAGGAGCTCAAGGAACTATAACACATGACATCATATCCTAACCACTGATTAGGTGCCAGGTAAAATACCCTAGTCATCACAAATAGCACTAAATAGTTAAATGTGGGTGACTGAATACCCAAAGTGAATGGTATTCTTAATGAAAATTTTATCATCAATTTTTTATCGTGTTTAATAATTTTTGTCTGAGCTAAAGCAGAACCACAAAAGACGGTCAAAACATAGTCATTTCTCATTACTTTGATCAAGACAGCGTAGAACTGGATTCATTTAAGTGAATTTTCACTCATTTTATACCTGTGTAATCATGAGCAGAAGATGTTGTTGACATTAGAGGGAGTGAATTGTAACTTAGAGCAACACACAATCTCAATTAGATTCACACATGAGAAAAGAATTTTTGACCAAGAGAAAGTAGAGCACATACTAGAATTGCAGACCTTTGATGGATCTTGGAGCCAGGAAAAAAGTATACACAATTTTATTTTTTGTCTCCTTAAATGGCACTCCAATTCTGAGCACAGAAGCAAACTAGTATATTAGATATATCATTTGTTTCCTTCACTGAAATAAATCTATAGCAACTTGGGTTAAAGAAAGAAGTCACTCGCATAAAACCATACAAACCAGAATGGAGTTGGCCCTTTTCAAGTATGTAAAATCAGAATCAGGAAATGAATAAATTTAGAAATGTTATTTGTATATGAATTGTGATATCACAGTGGTTCAGGAAAATAATCTGATCTTTTTAATAGTATTTGAAATTTGACACCTGTAAAGGATTTAAAAGGCATAATAAGGGGATTTACATACAATATGTGTTGGTTTGACATTAGTTAATATTGGGGAGGAAGGAAGGAAAACATCTACGGAAATAGTTCTCCTGAGAGAGGCTCTTGGGAGCTTCAGAAAGAGCCAATAGCTGCCCAGTTCTGAGAACTGACAGCTTTTTAACCATTAGAAATCAGAATCCACCCCCGTGAACACCCATTTTAAAGCCCGGGAAACTCTGAACTCTCTCTTTTCGGCTTCCTGCTTCTGAAGGTGTCGGGGCTGTGAGCGGGGAGAGAGACGGCCCAGCCTGGTTCCAGCGCGGCCTGGC
>VWYI01021672.1:0-12284 GCA_013399455.1 Anthoscopus minutus
TGTGTGTGTGTGCAGGCTCTGTGTGTGTGCGGGGCTCTGTGTGTGCAGGGCTGTGTGCACTGCGGGTGACCGAGCCGGGAGTGGCTGTGAACAATTAGGGAGGAGCAGAGCCGGGCGCTGCAAGCCCCTCTCCCCCCTGGAATGCAGCCAGGGGGGCCCTGGCCGTGTGGTTCCAATCACTCCAAGCCCAGTTTTCCCATCCCCAATCCCCTGCCGGGTCCTGTGCTGGGTGGGGGCGTGGGGGACACCCCAGGAGGAGTTTGGGGGACGCTGGGCTGATGCTGTGGTCCCTGCAGAAATGTCCTGGAGCTGATTGAGTTCTTCGAGGAGGAGGAGAGGTTTTACCTGGTGTTTGAGAAGATGAGAGGAGGTGAGTGCGGCCTCGGGGCGGGGGGAGCTGGGGTGCCAGGATGCCCACGAGCCCCAGCTCTGCTCTCACCTGGCCGCAGGCTCCATCCTGACCCACATCCACCGGAGACGCCACTTCAACGAGCTGGAGGCCAGCGTGGTGGTGCAGGATATCGCCAGTGCCCTGCACTTCCTGCACAACAAAGGTGAGCTGGGACACCCCAGGTGCCACTGAGGACAGCCCGGGGTGTGCTGGGCCCTCCCGGGGGTGTCACTGCCTCCCCCCATCCTCCTGCCCAGGGGACAGTGCCCGTCCTAGCGTGCAGGGTCAGGCCCAGCTGCATCACAAGGCTTTTTGTGGTGCAGATCCTGTTCTTCCAGTTTGGCTGGGATTCAGGGCCAGCAGCAAATTTTGCCTTTTGCCAGGGTGGAAGCAGTGATTTGGGGTGGGGAGGGAGGGGTCCCTGTGCCAACCCCAGACTTTACACTATAGCAGTCTTGTAGGAGGGGGATTTTTACCCTCATTGACTCTTTTGCCCCCAGGGATTGCACACAGGGATCTGAAACCAGAAAATATCCTGTGTGAGAGCCCGGACCAGGTGAGTGGGGGGCAGCCAGGGTGGGTGCAGGGTGTGCTGCCTGGGGGGCAGGTGGGCACAGTGGGGTGGTTCCAGAGGTGGGGGTTGCAGGATGGTCCTGCCAGGGACACGCACACACACACACTCACACTAGGTGCTGCCAGGGACACACACACTCCCCCATACACACACAGTGTGGTGTGAAGCGTGACAGGAACTGCCACCGAGCAGCTGTGGTCCCGGGGGGCTGCCAGCTGTGGTTCCTGGAGGATTCCAGGGGAGTCACCGACCACTCCTTCCCCCTCTCCCCAGGTCTCCCCAGTGAAGATCTGTGACTTTGACCTGGGAAGTGGCATCAAACTGAACGGCGATTGCTCCCCCATCTCCACTCCGGAGCTGCTCACCCCGGTAAGTGGGCGAGCCCCCACATTGTGGGGGGGGGATCTGTCCCCGGGACCCCCTCGCAGCCCCGCAGGCTCCCGGTGCGGGGCTGTGCGCGGACACCCCCTGCTCGTCGCTGGCGCTGCGTGTCCCCCGTGCCCGCGCGGTGACAGGCGAGATGCGGTTGCATAACGCGGGGGCTGGCGCGGCGCCCGGGCTGCCGTGAGCCTTAGCAACAGCCCGAGCAGCCGAGCCTGCCGGGACAGCCGGCCCGGGGGCCGCCGTGCTTCCCCGCCCGTGGGCAGGGAGAGGGGGCCGAGCCTCCGGGCTGCGCTCCCAGAGCTCCGGGGTGTCCCCGCGTCGCAGATGCCGCGTCCTGCAGAAATCCCCGCTCCCCTTATCGCCAGCTGCAGGTGCTCCCCGTGCCGGGTATCGCCCTGAGCCCGGTATTCTTGGGGGTGCGAACGCGCCGGGCAGGGCAGAGCCGAGCCCGTGCGGGGTGCACAAGAGCAGGGGCGGGGGCCAGGACACCCCAGCCCCCTCTTTCCTCCACGGCCGCTCTCCTGCCGGGGCGGGATCCGAATTCCTGAGCTGTGCCGACTTTCCCCGTTCTCAGCCCGTGGGGCCGCTCCGTTCCCACCGGGGGATGTTTTCCTGCGGCGGCATCAGCTGCTGGGGCTGGAGAGGCCCCTCGTCGGGAGGCCTCTCTCGTTACGGGGCGATTATCTGCTGGCTGCAGCTCTTTTCTCCCCGGGTCACGGGGCCTGTGTGGGCTGCGGGTCATGCGCTGGAAAGCCCCAGAGTCCCTGGAGCGATAGGGGAATGGGGCCGCTGGCTCTGCCTCTCCCTGCTCCGGGGTTAACTCCTCCCGCCCCGGGTCCTGCGCGCTGCTCCGCCCGTGCGGGGAACGGGCACGGTCGGGCGGAGGAGCCGGCACGGCAGGTTCGTCCCACCGTGTCCTGTGGCCGCTCCCAGGCGCTGGGGCTGCCCCGCTGAGCCGGTTGGGTGGCGGCGATGCTGTGGGTCCGGCTGCCCTACACCGTGGGGTTTGCACCCTTTAGGCTTTATTTATTTTTTTTTTCCTTCGGGGTGTCTGCTGTTGGATGACCCCGGAGAGGCGGGGCTGTGGCGCTCTCTCTGGGGGGAAACCCAGCAGGGTGATGTGGTGGGAGCAAACCTGGGGAGCAGCTGTGTCTGCACCGTCCCTTCAGAGGGCAGGATCCCCCCAGTCCCCCCTGCCCCATCGGTCCCTGCCCTCCGGGGCTCACCCCGCCTGTCCCCGCAGTGCGGCTCAGCCGAGTACATGGCCCCAGAGGTGGTGGAAGCCTTCAACGAGGAGGCCTCCATCTACGACAAGCGCTGTGACCTGTGGAGCCTGGGTGTCATCCTGTACATCATGCTGAGCGGGTACCCGCCCTTCGTGGGCCACTGCGGCTCCGACTGCGGCTGGGACCGGGGCGAGGCGTGCCACACCTGCCAGGTGCGTGGGGGACCCAGCAGTGCCCAAACCCACCCCCAGTTTGGCTGCAGCACTCCTGGCTGAGCCCCTGTTATTTCTCCCCCTGCTCAGAACATGCTCTTTGAGAGTATCCAGGAGGGGAAGTACGAGTTTCCTGACAAGGACTGGGCGCACATCTCGTTTGGAGCCAAAGACCTCATTTCCAAGCTGCTGGTGAGAGATGCCAAGAAGCGACTCAGTGCAGCCCAGGTCCTGGAGCACCCCTGGGTGCAGGGGGTGAGTGTTGATGTCCCCTCCCCACTCTCTGCTCCCAGAAGCTGGGGTGGGGAGCACCTGTCTACACAATCCTGGCTCTGACTGGCTGTCCTTTCCTTTAGTGTGCCCCGGATAACACCCTGCCAACCCCCATCATCCTGCAGAGGTGAGTGTGGGTTGCCCTGGGACAGCCCCCTGAATCCTGACTCCACTCCTCAGCACTACTGTCCATTCCTTCTGCTTTTTGGGGGCTCTGCCACAACCCTGTGTCTGGGCAGCCCAGCCACTTTGGGTTTGGGCCATATTCTTGGTGTCTGATGTGGCCAGCTTGTGAGGAGGGACACCTGGATATTTGACCCTGACACCCCTCCAGCCCCTCCCACCCCCCTGAGCCCGTGCCTCCTGTGCAGGAACAGCAGTGCCAAAGAGCTCACCTCCTTTGCTGCTGAGGCCATTGCTGTCAACCGCCAGCTGACACGGCACGACGAGGACGAGGAGGAAGAGGCGGAGGAGGAAGCACGACCCATCATCATCAAAGCTACCTCACGGGCCATGCAGCTCTCCCCCCCCTCTGAGTCCAAGCTGGCCAAGCGGCGGCAGAGGAGCAGCCTGGCCAAGGCAGTGGCCTCTGGGCAGCACCTGGTGGCCCCGCTGCTCCTGGTGGCCGACCAAGCCTGAGCGGGGCCCCTCGCACCTGCTGTACCCCATGTCCCCTCTCCTCCTCCTTTCTTCCTTCCCCTTTCCTCCCCGACCCCACCGTTTCTGGCTAGTGACAAGATCAGGACTCGTCCCTGTGGCTGGTTTCCAAGGTTTTGCTGATCTTGTAGGTCTGGGGGTGGGAGGGTTTGTTTAAGATCTTTTTTTTTTTTTTTTAAATGAAGTGTGAGGTTGCATCACCCAGGGCACACTCAAGGACATCTGACAGACACATGGACTTTTGTTTCCCAGCTCTTGGTTTCTCCTCTGACATTTTCCCCCCTCCCCGACACCAAAGGACTCTTTGTATCTGCGGCTGCTTTGACGATTTCAGCTCATTTCATACTGTGAACAAAAGACCCTCGGTCGCGTTTTCAACAATGGGAGCTGCGTTTTAACCTTGTCCCTCCCTTTGGAGCTGCAGGTTTCTCTCCGATGTTGGGGCAAAATCCCACAAAAACCCCTTCCTGGGGGTCTGGGAGGCACCTCCTGGGTGTGGGAGGTGTGGGGAGCCCCTCTGTCCTGTGCTCAGGGTTGTCCCCAGCTCTGCTCCAGGGAGGTGCAGTGGGCGTTGTGCAGGGAACTGCTTAGGCTGGGGAGAGACGGTGCCAGCAAGGGAGCAGCGCCCAACCCACCTTCTCTCCTCAGCATCCTCCTTCCAGAATAAGCTATTCACCCCTTTTCTTTTTCTTTTTGCTCTTTTTTTTTTTCCTTTCCTTTTTAATTACTGTTGGTTTTAAACTGCCAGCTGTGCTTCTCTACAGGGCACAGAGAAATGTCTTCCTTTCCTCCCACACTCCGGCTGGCGGCTCCCTGGGGGCTGCACGGGCATCCAGGGCTGTGCTCTTGTGCCAGGTCAGGTGTTGCACCCTGCGTTCTGGAAGGGCTGGTGGCTGTGCCCTTGGGGAGGTGCAGGGGGGATGAGGTGTTCAGGGGTGGGCAGAGCAGCCAGAAACGTTCTCTGGGAATTGTGTGCTCTGTGGAAAGCAAGGACCCCCTTAAAGAGCATCGGGACCTGCTGCAGGACAGTGAGAGCTGCCGTGGCTTCGGGCTGGCCCTGAGGCTGCGGTGGCGGGAGGGTCAGGGGCACAGAGGTGCCCAGTGCCCCAGGGGTACCAGTGAATGAGGAGACAGGCTGGTGGCAGGCAGCAAAAGGGCACAGGAGAGCAGCCTGGGGATGGCTTGGGATGTGGGGCTGGAAGGTTTGGGGTCCGGGCAGCAGCTGGAGAGCGCTGGTGTGCGTGGTCACACACGTGCATCCCTGCTCACACGTGTGTGCAGGCGTGCATGGCATTGTCCTTTCCTTGGAGTTTGCTTTGGGGTGGGAAGGACTCGGGATGCTGAGCCAGGGTGAGACCCTTGGCTGGTTCCTGGGTCTGTCCAGGAGAGAGGTGCCTGTGCTCAGGCCAGAGCAGCAGCTGCCCCCAGTGCCTCCAGATCCCCCTGGCACTCCCTGCTCCCTGCTTTGGGTCATGCCACCAAGATGCGCCCACTGCCAGCCCCTATCCCACTGGGAGGGCAGTGCTCCCTTCATAGCCACCTCCTGTCCCCTCTGACTCACTGCTTTGAGCTTTATATTTTGCAAAAGCAGCCTTGGCCCATTGTGTGCACAGGAGAGGGTTTGGGAGCTCTGAGCTGGGGGAACAGACTTCCCTGGGTCTTCAGCTGAAGACAGTCACTGTCTCTGGAAAAAAAAAAAAGAAAGTTTTTCTTTTATTTTAAGACTGCTGACAGCAATACTATGCAATATATGTTGTTTTTTGTTTCAGGGAGGTGTGTGTGAGTTATCATGGGAGATGATGATCTCGGGTGTTGATGGAGTTTAGGGCAGGGGCCGTCTTCTCTCACCCTTCCCAGCCTTTCTGCTGACCCAGGGGGGCTGGGGAGGGCGACTCCATTCTCATCCCACCCCCTAAAACTGCCTTGCACTTGCGATCTCCCTCTCCCCCGTGTGCCCCCCGTCCCACCGTGCTGCGTGGGGAGAGGAGCAAGGCAGTGGTGAGGGGAGACACCCCCTCTGCAGGCACCAGGACACCCTGGAGAGGCCTCCTTTAACAGAAAGAAAAGAAAAAAAAAGTCCATCTTGATTGTACATTGTTACTTTTTATAGCTTACTTTGTTTTATCAGTTGTAGATAATTCCTTGTTGTCTTATATTAAGAAATACTTGAATGATGTACAGTACGCGATGCCTTGAGCTGGTATTGTGAAGCTATCGTTGATGCTGCACGCCGCAGCCTTTTTTTAAAAAACAAAAAGAAAAACCACGGGAAGGGGACAGCAAGGGGATTTCTCCAAAATTTCTCTCTCCCCCGTGCTGCTTTTGTTGGCAAACTGAGTTTCCCCTTTTCCCCCATGCATAAGAGCAATCTCTTTTATATCTATATGTATGTAAGTACACCACACACTCTGGGGAAGGCCTGGGTGACCCTGCCTGTGTCCCCTGGGTGTCCTTGGCCGGGGATGTGCAGCCAGGAGTTGCTGTGGGAGGTGGAAGAAGTGCTGGGAGCATCCGAGCTCAGCCTGGGCTTGGTTTTGCGTTTTGGGCAGAGTTTGGTTTGGACCTGGCGCTCCTGGCGTGGTACTTGGGGGTGACCCATGGCTGGATCTGTGCATTGGTAGAGAATCTTTAAATGCCTCTAGAGCTGGGGGCTGGGAACCCTCCAGCCTGGCTCGTGGCAGCGCTGGGCACCCACAGATGCCCTGGCAGGGCAGGGATGGCTGGGGACACCCTTGTGCCAGGGCCAGATGTCCCCTCCCCGCTGCCAGCACCTCTCCCGGGGCAGTTTCTGGACAGATGCTCCCGTGGTCCAGCACCAGCGACCCCCTCTCACTGACACCCTTCCTCCTCTTTCTCTTTCCAAGCTTTCCCCCCATAGAGCATCTATCTTGGAAAACAACTTTAAATTTTTATTTTTTTTTAAGCTGGAAATGTTAAGTGTTTTCGCTTCCTCTCCTTCCCCCCATCCTTCCTCCAGCCAACTAACTCGACTTAGAACTGGTTAGAAACGTTTACTGTGAAGCTAACTCTTTTTTTATCAAACCAGGAGAAACTTTCTCCACTTTACAATTGATGAAGACTGCCAAAGCTGGTTCAACAAGAGTCACGTTAACGCACTGTTGGTTTGTGCAACAGCAGCCTCTGCTTGGGGGCTGGCTGGGAAATAAAAATGAAGATATTAAAAAAAAAAAAGACAAAAAAAAAAACCAAACAAAAACAAACAAAGACAAAAAACCACACAAAAAGAAGCACTTTACTGTATGTACCAGGTGACCTGATACAGCTGAATTGAAGTTTTCCTTTATAACAATTGTTGATGCCAGAATTTTGTATTCTGTTTTGTAAGAATTTAATAAAAATGCGTTGAGACCTACATGGTGGGGAGGTGGCTGTGGCAGGTGGGGCAGGTTGTGGTGGGATTGGGCGAGCTGGGGAGGTGGGTGGCACTGAGTGCAGTGCAGGGGCTCCTCTCCCCTTCCCAACTTCCACTGTTCCTTCGCAGCCTGTGGCTGGCCCACGGGGCTGGGTGGGATGCCAGGAATGGGGGCTGGCGGTGGCTCAGGCCCTGACTCACTTGTCCCGGTGGGATGGTGTGATCCTCAACCCCAATGGGAGCTGGAGGTCACGGGGCAGGGCTGTGCTCCCTGCCAGCTGCACCCAGTGGCCTTGGGACTGCCCTGCCACCCCCAGGGACAGCCCTGGCACGTCCCCCCCACCCCTCCTTGGGTCGGGGGCAGAGGGGGACACTGAGGCAAGAAGAAAGGGTAGTGGGGTAGGGAAGGCAGTGGGGGCTGGAGGCTGGGGCTCAGGGTGTGGGAAAAGGGCTGTAGAGGCCCTGCTGAGCTTTCTTACATGGACAAGGCAAGACCTTGTGGAATTAAAAAAAAAATAAATTAACAATCCTGACTTCTCCAGCCCTTCTGCTGTGCTGGGGGATGAAACTGGATCCCTTTGGATGCTACTGCCCTGGCAGAACCCCATCCATGACGCTCCTGGTTTGGGAATGGTCTGTGGGCTCTGCCATGGACCAGCTGCTACTCCCAGCTCTCAGCTGAGAGAGCCCCACTGCAGCACTGCTGAGAATCCTGTCTCACTGCCTGGTAAATGCTGCAGCTGCTTCTTGCAGCGTCTGGATCAGGGCAGGCTGGCTCCAGAAGTCTCTTCCCTGGCTGTTCAGGATAGTGTGTGGTGAGAACAGAGCTGGGCTTCCCTGCATTCAGAGGATGAGGAGCATGTCCCATCCCATGGTGCTGTTCCTGCCTCTGCTGAACAAAGCCTTTGCTCCCTCCTGGGCCTGGGGCCACCAGCCAGTGACCCTGGATGTTTTAGGAGCATCCAGCTCTTAGCTCTACTTCTTGCATGTTGTTTCACTACCATTGGGCTCTCAGCTGTGTGCTACAGAAATCTTTCCCTTCCTGCCTTTTGCTATCCTGCAAACAATCCTCCTTCCAAGCTTCCAGGTGGATCCCAGACAGGTGGTGTCAAAGGAAGCTTTGCTGCAGATGCTGGTTTCTCTTTAAACCTCTGAAATTCCTTCACATGGTCCCTCTTCTCTTCCCTCCCCAGTTTCCCCAACCCCAGAAAGCGCCTGGTAGTTGGAAACCGTTCCTGAGCACATGCAGAGAAGGGCAGCTCTGAAAATAACCCAGCGCTGGGTTAAAATAACCTGTGCTGCTCTGGTGCCTGAGCATCAGCCCAAAATAGGCTCCACTGGGATAAGGGCACTATAAATACCCTGGTGTGGATTTGCATTGGAGAAAAGCCCCGCAGCAGGAGCAGCGCCGCTGCTGCCCACGCTGGCCCAGAGGGAAGGGGCTGCTGCAGAGCCACTGGGGTCGCTTTCTCCCCTGGCTGGAGGCTTGGATCAAGGCTTGGTGCTAAGGCACAGGGATTGACAGGTCCCACTTTGCCCTCCTCTGGCTCACACCTGGGATGCCCCTGTCTTTGCCATGCAGTCTTCCTTGGAGCTTCCTTACATCCTAAAATGCCTCCTTTGAGGTGAGCTGCTCAGCCAGGGGAGAGCTGCCTCTCTCTGGCTTTTGCTTGGAGCACACATTCTAAATGTTTTTTTCTGCCTCCATGAGGTGAAGAAAGGCCAGATGTTCTCTGCTGTCCAACTCTGAGCACTCCAGTCACACTGGTTTCATTCCAGCTGCTGGTAACCTTGTGAGACCCTTCATGTCCAGCCCTAGATGGGGTCAGCCTTCATCCCACCAGCAGAACCCCAGTGATTTCCCTGCCCAGCATTACTGCTGGGGTGAGGCTTTTGTTCATCCTGTGGATGGCACAGCTGAAACAGCTCTGCCTTTGCCCAGTGCCTGATCTCTGAAGGAATCTGTTGGCTACCAGACCCAGAAATAATGACGCCGGGCCTTTTATAGGAGCGTTTGTTCCCAGGTTTATTTTTGGAGTGGTAAAGTCTCCTGCATGGCACTCATCTTTATTTTTCCAGCCTAGCACACCATTGATCAGTGTGGTGTTGGTGCTGGGTTGCTGCAGCAAACCCCCCAGTCCATCCCACAGCACCATGGTGAGTCCCACACAGATATCTAGGCCACTCTCCTGATATCCAGGGCTGTGTTTCCTCACACTGGTCTCGAGTTAAGCCTCTGGCTCCTGGCACAACACAAATCACCCAGATTTAGTTTAGCACGGGCTGCACAGCCAGGATCTGTGTGATGCAGGGTGGCAGGGCTGGCACAGCACAGAGCAGCCTGGTGCTGCAGGGCAGATCGGGATGGAATGGACGCAGAATCCCCTCACTGTGCCATGGAGAAGCTCGGTCCCCCCTGGCAGGCACACCGACCCCTCGGAGGCACCAGTTTGTCGAGGGTGAATTCGCTTGGATTTGGGAGCAGGGAACGCTCTGGTGAGCTCCACCAGCAGCACGGGCTGGGCTGGACGATCCTGCAGCTCCCAGGCAGGGCAGCAGCGCCTCAGTGGCAATTCCTGCAGCACTCGTGGAGCTGGAGAAGTGCGGGGTCACACAGCCGGTGCCTCCCGGCGCCCTCCGCACCTTTCCCTGCCAGCCACCAGCCGCGTCCAACCATCCAGCCGGGCACAGCGAGGCTCCAGCTCCCTCTAATGTTTCTGGCCCGAAAGGAGAATCCGCAGGCAGGACAGGCCCGGGCAGGGAGCGGGCAGGCGGCCAGGCTGCACGGCCCCGAGGGAAAAGCGCGACGCTGAAACCTGTGGAAGCAGCTGGGCCAGGAAAGGGGGAGTGAAGTGCCGAGCAAATGGTGTTAAAGGATGCAGCGTTTTCAGAATATGGTTATAGTGAATGTCTGGTTATTATTAATAAATGAAAAATTTCACAGGAAAAAGGAACTTCTTTTGAAAAATACAATTTCTAATGCTCTAAATAGATACTCTAAAATACTATGTTTCCAGCCTTGGAAGTGTTCAAAAAACATGTGGTAACATAGTTTAGTGGTGAACATGGTGGTGGTGCTGGGGCAACAGCTGGACTTGACCTTAAAAATGTTTTTTCTAGTATTAATGATTCCATGGTTCTGTGGATCTGATTCTAAAGGCTCCTCCTCATTCTTGTCTGCACTGGGACTGTTAGGATGACAGCTCTGCATAGGTGTTTCCCAAATTTGTCTATGTGAAATGCAGCTTTAAAAATGCAGCAAGAAACCTGCAGAATGCAGCAGAAATGGGTATTGATAACACAATAGAAAGCCAGGTTGGAAGCTCTCAATCAGTGGTGTAGCAGCAGTGCTGTGTCTGGCCATAGCAGTTCATGGGGAGATCTCAGAGCTGTGCGAGGGTCTGGAAGCATTGAATCCACACAAACAGCACACAATCCACACAAACAGCACACAATCCACACAAACAGCACACAGTCCACACAAACAGCACACAATCCACACAAACAGCACACAATCCACACAAACAGCACACAATCCACACAAACAGCACACAGTCCACACAAACAGCACACAGTCCACACAAACAGCACGTTTCTGTGTGCTACAGAAGCTGTAATGCCAAGGCACAGGAAGCAGAAGGGGCAGCCAGGCCATCTCCCCTCTGACACATCGACTCACAGACCACACGCCTGCTCCTGGCTGGGTGTGTGTGCGGCACAGATCAGGGGATGGATAACAGAGAGAGGGGGAATGTAATTACCCTGCAAAGAATAAATCACTTTAACGGTTCAGTTACTGAGATCACAGCGAGGCAGTGGCACAGCCTCTTAATTAATCTTCTGCTTTGCAGCCGGCTCCTGCCCTCGTGCCATCTCCACCTCACGCTGCCTGGCAAGGAGATGCCATCGGTGGGGACAACACTGGCCAGTGGTTTCTGGCTGAGCAGGTCCAGCAGGAGAAGCAGGGCATGACCAGGTGAGGGATCAGGGTGCTATGCCTCCCGGGTTTGTGCAGGGTAGCACCTGTGGTGGGCCTGGTACTGTGGTGTCCTGTGGCAGCAGCAGCAGCCAATAACTCTGAGCTGATTATTGTGAGAAATTGCTAGGCATGAAGCAGGGGTCTGGGGATGCTGGAGGTCTGGGTCTGCTGCAGAGGAATGGCTGGTGTGTGAGATTGTGAAGGGAAAACCCCCACTTCATCTTCACCTCCACAGGCCCAAACCTCCCTGACTCCTCACCCCCAGCACTGACTCCCTTCAGCCCCTTAACTTCCAACCTCCCGGCAGTGAATTGCACCCTCGCTTCTCATCCCTTCACAAACTGCTCTCTGGGCTCCCTCATCCTTCATCCTCCTCAGAATAACCCCTTTTACAGCATGCTCCCCTTATCCCTCAAAATTGACCCTCAGGGATTGCTCCCCTTCATCTCCCTCATGTTGCCCCTCAGGGAAGTGCCATTTTCTCCCAAACTGGTTCTCAGGGATTGCTTCTCCTCCATACTGTTCCTCAGGGAACCTTATCCCTCAAAACGATCCCTCAGGGACTGCTTCCTTCACCCCCTGCCCTCCACATTGCTCCTCGGGAAATTACTCCCTTTTCCTTGCTCCTCAGAGATGGCCCCTTTCAACCCAGGGATGTGCTCTCGTCCTCCACAGGGACTGCCCCCTCATCCCCAAAACTGTCCCTCAGGAACTGAACCTCAGCTCTTCAAGGGTCGCCCCTTTGTCCTGCAAACTGCCCCTCAGGGATAGTGCCCATCCTTTTCAGGAGTCAGCCCTTCGGGGATTATCCTCTTACTCTCCTTAAGGGATCATCCCCTCATCCCTCAAACTGTCCCCAGGGATTGCCACCAAAATTTCCTCTCTCACTCCTCCACATTGGCTCCTCAGGGTCTCATCCCGTCCTGCCCCAAAACTGCCCCTCAGGGCAGTTTTGCTTCTCTATGTTGCTCGTCAGGGAAATATCCCCTAACCCTCAAAAGTGCCCCTCGGAGATCGCCCCTCAGCCTCCTCAGGGATCGCCCCCTCATCTCCAAAAGTGTTCCTCATGAATGGACCCTCATCCTCCTCAAGGATCGCCCCATCAGAAATCACCCCCTTAGGGATCACCCCCACGCATCGCCCTCCATCCTCCCACTCGGTGCCGGCCCCGCCCGCCGCCCCACGCCCTCTCCCCGCCCCGCCGCCGCCTCCGCC